>CAJHQQ010000043.1:345000-502935 GCA_905132885.1 Moricandia moricandioides
GTGCAAGAGCTATAAATGGTCATGTTGTGTACCATGCTATGACAAGCAATACCTAATTTGTAACAGAGGACGAGGTAGGTGCTGATGGTGGGGGTTCTGGTGGATTAGAGATTAGAGCCAATGTTTACCCGCTAACCTATGTTGAGCAGGGAAGCAACGTTGATGGTGGGAAGGGTGATAATAGTAGTGAGGATGGCCTTCAACAACCGGTGAGTATTGTTTGGCTTGTGGTTTGTTTTCCTCGAATTAACTAACATGTGTTGTCCGTGTTGGATGTAGGATTTTGGGCGTCTAAATGAGTTAGTAGCCGTGGTAACAAGGGAGGTTGGGGGATCCGCAGGTGGAGGAGGAGTTGAAGTTCACCTACGGCAGGTGAGTAAATGTGATGGTTGACATTATAGTTCACCACACCGAGTTTGCCTATCTTTCTGGTCAGATTTGAAAGTTAGCCTATCTCTGTACATCTAAGTTTGTTGGTTTGGTGTGTTTAGGGTGGGTTAGCAAAAGAGGATGCATTGGATGGTGAAGATGAGAAGACAAGAAAAGATGATGCAGTGGAGGATGTAAATGAGAAGATAGTGGATGTTGGTGTACTTATGTCCAGCGAGTATTGGGCATATTTAAGTCAGTATTTGGTGTTTATAGGATGGGCTAGGAAAAGACGATGCAGTGGAAGGTGAGAATGAGAAGATTACTGGACGTAGTGAGGCAGTGTACATGTGTACGCATGAAACAAATATGTACATGTGTACATAATTTATGTTTGTTCACGTGGACATCGAAGTAAATTGGTTTTGTGCTTATAGGGTGGGTTAGCAAGAGAGGATAGTGGAGGGTGCTAATGAGAAGAGAAGTGCACCTAGTGAGGTATTGTTTAAATGTATACATAGAGGGGAATGTGTACAGAATGTAGGTGGTGATGAGGATAGTATTTCTGGTGATGATCTTACTGATAATGAGGAAGCCCTTGTGGCACCAAGCGAGGTGGTATTGAGTGATTCATCACCGGCAAAGATGAGTGCGAAGAAAAAACCAGTTGAATTGGAGGAGAGAGATGCTTTGCTGTTGGCTATGGACCCAAACGAGGTGCATGATATTGTCCCACTTGCTGAAGACATCGATTACCCATTTTTTGAGAACGTTCTCCACTTAAACCTGAAAGCGTGAGTTTTTGATGTGGTTAGTTTGCTTAAGGTTGGTAAGAGGGTGGGTTGATATGACGTGCCATGTATGTTGTTGTAGGTTGCATCTATGTGCCGGGAAATTCGACCTTCATAACCAGTTTTTCGTGGACTTTACGACGCCTACAAAATGGGTGCCCTTGACGGTATGTGGTTTGTTGTGTTTCATTTGTGCTCATTTTTATCTTGGAAGAGATGAAATAAATTGTTTTTTTTTGGGTGATCCCTACAGGATATGGATGTCTTGATGAGGTATATAAGTGAGAGACAGGCACAGGCTCTATTGGATAATCGGGCAATGGTTATACCCCCTTGGTATACTGCACATTTGCAAGGGAAATCAAGGTTCTTCAAGGCGGCTAGGAATAAAAGGAGTGTGGTGTGTGATGAGAGGTTGATGAAGTTTCTGAGAAACAAAGGTAGGAGGTGGGGGGTGGACGTGAACACTTTGTACACGCCTATGATATGGAGTGGATGCCATTGGGTTGGATTGTGCATAAACCTGTCAGAATGGAAAGTGTTAGTGCTAGATCCTAATCCAAGATTGAGAAATGTGGGTGGAATGATGGATGCGATGGATGGAGTGTCTAGGATGCTTCCATACTTAGCGAAAAGAGTGTGCCCAGCTGCTGTACCTGAGAGTGTGAAGGTGCCATTCCACATTGAGAGGATAGATGGTCTTTATGAGAATGTGCGAAGTGGTGACTGTGGGCCAGTTGCTGTGAAGTTCATTAAATTGCATGCAAATGGTGATCCACAACCTACAATGGTGGGCCTCAATGATGAGTTGGTGGACATATTTAGGAAGCAGTATGCGATGGATATCTACAAGGATTGGGTGGTTCCCTTGTATGCTGGTTGACCAGGAGGTTGAGGATGGATGTGTGTATTTAGATTTGTTATTTTGTTGTTCTTTTGTGTGCAGCCCTTTTGGATGCTTGCTGATCCCTTTAGGATGTTTGTTGTACTTTTAGATGTTTGGCGGTACGTTCGAACGAAAACTTGTGATCTTGTTTCATTTTGTTGGGTCTATTATGTTGATATTATGAATTAATAAACATCCTTAAGAAACGATAATACTTAGATATTTATAAATTAATGATTAAACGATGGTGAGTGTGTACAATGAAAGATATAAGGGTGAATGTGTATACAAACAACATGGTCTAAGCGAACACGTGGATACAGTTTTGAATGGACAATGATTTATGTTACTGTACATGTGGACAACGGCGTATTTTGTACACGTGGATAGGATGATGTTTTCATACACGTCGATAATTATTTTTTAGGTGTATACATGTACGATGAAAAGGCAAAAAGGAAGTAACTGATGTGGAACCTAGGACGAGTAAACAAACGAGATAGAAGTACATTTCCATTAAGTAAAAAAATAGCGTTTTTAGATCCAGCCAAAATACATATTTATGAAGATTTAGAACATGTGATATTTTGAAGACAAAAAATAAGAGGAGGCTGCAATGGGGTGAATACGCTATCCAAAAGCAAGTTCCCAGTGGATATGAGATTCACCACAGTCAGATGGTACAACACATCTTGACACAACGACCACATTTCTTATTGTACCCGTGGAGATGGGGTGTTTTGTGCATGTGGATAAGGTTTTTATCGGTGTACACATGTACGATGCAAAGGCAAAAGGAAGTAACTGATGTGGAGCGTAGTGCAAGTAACGAACAAGATAGGAGTACACAACCAGTTAAGTAAAAAAATCGTATTTTCAGATACAACCAAAATACATGTTTATGAAGAGTCAGAACATGTGATATTTTGAAGACAAAAAGCAAAAGGAGTCTGCAATGGGGTGAATGCACTATCCAAAAGCAAAATCCCTGTGGATATAGGATTCACCACAGTTAGATGAGTACAACACATCTGGTCCCATTGTGCCAGATTGACCGCAACGGCCACATTTGTTAGGCACAAGTTTTTGCTTCTTTTGTGGCTGCAAAAGAAACAAAGAATAAATGTAATGTCGGATTTAGATTACCAACAAGTTCTATGTAGTTTAATGTTACCTGGATCTCTCCTGTTGAGGGTATCTGGTTTTCACGAGGACGGCCAAAAGGGCGACGAGTTTGTGGAGGATAGATAGTTAGATCAGTGATTGACTTAGGGATGGGGTGGTCGCCATATGAATACTTGGGGTAGATAACACCCTAGTATGTGTCAACCCATGTTTGTGTCTTGTAGCAGTCTCCAAAAAGCTGAGGATATGAAAGATCAATTGAATCAGTGGCCAAGAGTGTGTGACAAACAAGGAATCTTGTTTTCGATCGATGTTTGGTATTGGATAGGCTCGTGCTTTTGCTCCTTGATGTCGATCGATGGTGGTACCTGAGCGTCGATTGATGGCTGTTAATGTTGTCCAAATAAACTTTCCTATCCATTAGCCATAACAAGGGTGTCTGCTACATCTTCCTTAGGTAGATTGAGAATTGTCCTGTAAAGATCTCGTGCACGTCCTTCTGTATCTCTGAAAATTCCAAACTCATCTGGTCTGAGATAACCATCTTATGTATCTCCTGCTCCAAGTAATTGTTCTGGTCTTCGTTTGATGGCTAAGATATGTTGAGGATTGCTATTGGATTGTCCACTCTCGCATTCATTACCCAGCCAGCTTCTTCCAGCACCTCGCTGTGAGATTCAATAAGTTTTTCCTCTCTGTAAGCTGCATCGTGTTCTTCGTAATCTCCAGCGTAACCTTGGTAAACCGGATTGATGTCGATCGATGGTGTATGTGGACCATTGATGAATGCTCTATAATCAGACTGGTGGACGAAAGTATATCTGCCACATCTTCCTTCGTGACATGTAGAGTTCGGCCATCCATAGCTCTTGCATGAACATCTGGATCTCGCATAATACCGAACTCATCAGGTTGTAAATAACCATATTCCCTTTCTTGTTTTGCAGTTGAATCTCGTTCGGTTTCTGCTTCATGCTCAGTATCGATCGACGGTGTATGGTGTCCGTCAATCGATGTCGATTTCCCAGGTTGATGGGAAACATGGAAAACTCCAGCCTCTTCCATAGCAATCCATCGGTATTCAAGCGTTTCTTTGTCTCTGTACTCTTCGTCGTACTCGAGGTAGGTTGTGTTGTAACTGAAATCGCCATGGGAGGTGTGGGCTTGTTCGGATGTTTGAGTGTAGACCGATGCAATAGGGTGGGTCTCGATCGATTGTTGAACTGTATGGCTATCGATCGATGGGTTGGGTTAGGTGTCGATCGATGCCCCCTCTTCTAATTCCTCACCGAACTCGTAATTTCAGAAACATGTGGCCACAAGCTCTGCCTCATTGCACAATTCGATCAGGGTAGCCTTGTTCCTATTCTTGACAGGTTCATAAAAAATATTTTGATCAATAAGATATGTATACTACCTATTTAAATTCATATCGCATATGGCTCCCACAGTAGCCATGAATGCTCTCTCAAGTAGTAGAGAAGAGTTCCAATCTATCCTGATGTCCATCACATGAAAATATGTTGGAACAAATGTATTGTTGATCTGTACTGGAACATCTTTTTAACATCCCTCCTGTGTTCACTCTTGAGCAGTCTACGAATGTAGTGGAATCATTGGAGGGTTCCACTTTCAGGTTCAGCTCCTCTGCCATTGACTTTGACATAATGCTTACTGAAGATCCAGTGTTACAAAGGGCGTTGGGGTATTTGTTTCCTTTGATGAAGAATGGAACCACGAATTTTCCAGGATCACTTTTCTTCTTTAGATAGGTCCTATGCTTCATCTTCTCTTTGAGGTGATAGAACATTATTTCTATATCTTCATGTCTCCCTTGTTTCCCTGAAAAACATCCACAATCTGTGAGTATAATAAGCCTCATCAAAAGAACTATCTAGCTAGAGGAATTTTAAAAACTCTTTTAGCAAAGCTACCTATCTCGTTTTCATTGGCTTCTTTGCGTTGATGTTTGGGGATCTTTTGTCTCCTTTTTGAGTGCCCCTCATCTTCTCTATCAGTATCCATAGCTTCAGATGTGTATGTATTCTATTCTAAAATTGTCATAGTTGGACGTACAATGAAGCTCGCATTTAGGTTCGGTAGTCAAACCGGATATCTCTCATGTCGATCGATGCTAAGTGTGTGTTGTCGACCGATTCTTCTCTCACTCTATCGATCAATGTTATGTAAACAGTGTTGATCGATGTTAGTTGGTTCACACGAAGCCACTGAGTCTGTAGGTTTCACCGTCGATCGATTCTCAGCGGTTGGTGTCGATCGATGCGAATTAGAATTGCCGAGTGAAACCAAATTTTCCAGACAAAAATTGCTATCTTGGGGCTCCTCTCTCTTGACTTCCTGCCAGAAATCATCATCAATCAATGCATTGACATGGTGTATTTCCCTAGATTTGATTTTCTCCTTGATCAAACTCTCGTGCTTCTTAATGGTCTCACTTTTTTGCATCAATTGATTCTCCAATATCTTCACATGAGTGCTGAGATTTTCAAACTTGGTGTTGAGGTTGAGGTACAAACCATCTATCTTCCCATTGAAATCTCTAGTCATCTTCTGCTGTCCCTCTAAAACTTTGTCAACCATCACTTCAATCTTGCTTTCATGACTTTCTGGAGGAGGGTTCTGGTAGTAGGTAGATCCATAAGTCCTATTGTTGTTGAAGGGCATTCGCTGCAAATTCTGATTAAAGTTACCCCTTTGACCAGTGCCATAGGAGTTCCCATTGAATCCTTAATTCCCTTGTCTCTGGAAACCATTCCCATCAATGTAATTTACATCTTCTTCATCAATCTCATCTTCTTCAGACTCAATTTCTTCCACGTCTGTGAAAGTAACCCGCTTCTTGAAATTTTTTTGACATCCAGTTTTGTCTTGACCTCTTCAATCTGCTCCTTTCTCACAGTTGGAGCTTATTTCCTTCTCTCAAAATTGGTGTTCTTCTTGCTACTGATGGATGCCAGATTTTCAATCAATCTTGTAGCTTCTTCAGGGCTTATGGTGCTGAAGTTTCCCTCACTAGATGTTTCTAAAGCCATTTGATATTGTAATCCAATACCTCTGAAGAAAGTGCTACGAAGTTGCACTTCGTTGAACCCATGATGTGGACAGTCTCTCAGGTAGGACTTGAATCTGATCCACGAGTTTCTGAAAGATTCCGAAGGTTATTGTGAAAAAGAAAGCAATATTTCTCCTCAAATCCTCTGCTCTTGCGTCATCAAAGAAGTTACGCAAGAAAGCGTTTTTGATGCCATTCCAGGATGTCAGGGATCCTGGTGGTAGTTGCTTAAGCCAATATGAAGGTTTTCCAGCAAGTGAGTACTTGAAGAGCTTACAGAAAAGATAGTTCTCATGGACTCCATTGGCTTTAATAGCAGAAAAGATAGTTCTCAAATTGCTCCAGATGATCCATAGGGTGTTCATGTCGTAACCCATGGTAAGGTGTCTGCGCTACAAGTCCAAAGAAAGCAAGCATGATCTCAAAATCGTTTCTCTGAAAAGCTGGAGGACGAATGACGGATCTGTTGCCGTATAACTGGTCTGGACGGTTGTAGTCAGCCAGCGTTCATTGATAAGCTTGGGCGTTATCTTCAGGTTGAGCTATTGTATCGTCTTCTTCTGCTTCTGTATCAGGGATTACAACCCCATGATCGTCTATCTTTAGACTTGCTGCATTACGCAGATGACCGTTGAGGTCATGCAAGTCTCCATTCTCATTCTGAACCACAATTATAGGCACAATCATCTGAACTCATCTGCTGTCATCGATCGATGCGGGTGAGGTGTTGTCGATCGATGCTATGTGATCAATGTCGGTCGATGCTAGAGTTCTGATGTGGGTTGATGCTATCCGCAAAGAAATGTTGGTCGATGCTTAGTGTATGCCATTGGTCGATGCTTGTCGTCTTTCATTGTGGATCGTACATTCGAGTTTCTGCGGGTATGCGAATTGTAATTCTTCTCCTTTATTGCTCCTAGTACTCTTTTGCATGCACCTGAAACACAAAGCAAAAGAAAAATCAGTAACTTCAAAGTAAAACAAACCTAGACTAAACCCTAGAAATTAAATCTAATGGTGAACAATGTTCTCCGGCAATGGTGCCAAATTTGACATGGTGGTGTTTATTGTTCTAGCAGGGTATAAATATCCTAAACAATTAACTATCACACAAAACAATACTCTTGCCAAGAGAGATCAGCTGTAGTACTTAGGGATCAAATCCACATAGAACAATGGCACACAATAGATTTCTTATTCCTAAAGGTTAAGCTAGGTGATTATATATATTGGTAACAAGTAATCAGTCTAAGGAAATATTCCTTATAGAGGATAGAAGCTAAGGGTAAATGTAAATATGCTAGATCTCGGGTTTCATGCAAGTGGATTATAGAGGATAGAAGCTAAGGGTATTAATCATAGAACTCGATATCTAATGTACAAGACGACTAGGTCTCACTGCGAGTCTAATCTATTGACTAAGTCCAATGTCTCAGGTCTCGTTTGTTGACATGGAATGGCCATTGATCGATGGCAATAATCCTGCGTCGATCTATGGTTTCTTGAGTCAAGCTTGATGACTTAATTCGATAAATTAACTAGATTAAGTAAATCAACTCTCGTTTGTTTCTAGCAACCTAGCTCAACATGATTAATTCCGGTAGTAGACCATGCTCTCGCCTGCACCTAATTATCCGATGATCAGGGTTCTAGTTAGCTACTCTAGAATACAAGCAATAAACATAATTCTATTGATAGATCTAATTATAACCCTAGCAATTCGATTGTTTGGCTAATCCATCAATACCATTAACAAACCCTAAATCTAGTTGATAACTACTCCAACATAATCAAACTAATTATAATAATCTGAATATAATGCATAGATAAAATACTAGGGTTCTAATACAAGTCTCCCTAAGGAGTTATGAATCTTCTCCCTAAGATAGAATACTAAAGAAGCTAGCACCGTACGTCTCCGTACGTATGCCTACGTCTGCTCTCCTTTTTGGGGTCATACATAAAGTATAAATATAAAACCCTAAAATCTAGGTCAAAACTCGTCTAGGGGTAAAATTTCATTGATCAATGGCAAGTAGTCAGCATCAACCGATCTTGGTCATGTAACATCGGTCGATGTCAAGATAGTGCCGTCGATCGACGACAGTCTTGTACTTCGACTCTCTCAATGATCAGCTACGGATTATTCTCCTCCTAATACTCCAAAAGCTCCAAGTATCTCCATATATCTCTAAAACGTACCTGGACCTGCAAAGACCTTAAAACATAGCCTAGACACACATAATAGACCCTAAATAGAGTCCATAACATGGCATAAAACTGGTAATAAATAGGCTATATCACTTTACTTCTTCTTAATTAATAAAATGCTTATGTGCAATCTCTTTCGATATCTTGTTATTGTCTCTTTCGTATTCATTTTTTACGCAGGGAATACGGGACCTTAAGGAAATTTAGGTTTCTTGACTCTCCTCTGTTTACTAAAATAGACAGTGTGAATTTTGGTTCCTACAAGCGCTAATCTGATCGATCCCAGAACCGCAGTTAATCTCCAGACTCTGAGCAACTCCATTGGTGGTCCGTCAGACGAGCATAATGCGAGATCCATTTAGGCCAACCCGGTTTCTGTTTTGAACAATGACCTACTCGCGGGGAGCCTTTGATTGTTAGGTCACCGACGGAGGGTGAGGATCCTCCTTTGATTTCAGAGAAGTAGGTAAGTGCAACTACTGAGGGCCCGATTAAGATACCTAATTCCCCAGGAGAGGATCAGGACGAAGTTAAATTGAAGAGGATTTGCTGGAGTCAAGATCAACCAAGACTGGAGAGGTGCCTCTTGCTGGAGAGCGGAACAAGGATGTCCCAAACGAGAATCCTCTAGAAGCTGTGATAGACGCGGTTCAGGATCATTCGTCGAACGAGCACGCTGAAAATGATGGTGTCGACCAAGTTGCGAGCTAGCCTTCTTTGTTGTTTGTTTTTGTTTTACTTTAAGTTTTTTCCTTCGGTCCTTCGGGCCTTGTTGTTGTAACATTTTGATCTTTTTGACGTTTATCCATTGCTTTCTTAATTTTTATTTGGAACAATGAATGGCTTTATATAGCTCTATAAGCCGTATGCAGTTTTTGATTTTGTGACTTATTAGTTGTCAAAGTGCTTTTATTCCTTGAGTATTGACTAGTTCGAAATAACTCAGTAAGTCATCAATCGTTCGATTCATGACTTAGAATTTATCAAAAAAAAAATTGTTACTGTGTTTGGTCCTTAACTCATCTTGTTGGCATTCGATCGGAAATCAAATCCAGAAACGGTTAAAGGCAAACTCTACATATTTTAAATTAATTTAAATGATAACGGTTTCCTATCGACTTTGAAGTAACTCTGCGAAGCTTTGAGTCGGCCAACCCATGCTCAAAAATTATCAAAGGATTGAAAGTCATCGTTTCAGTTAGTCGGTCGATTCCTTGGTCGTAACTTTACCGAATCCCATGGATACATGTCTGATAAGGACATATCTGATAATTGAGCATGAATGCTAGTATGCAGTCTGCAGCTTAGTACGTACCATAGTGCTGAGGCGTTAGCATCGCAGAGTTGAAGAAATAGATTATGTTTGTTAATCTGTTGCTTTAATGGGAACACCCTCCCAAGGAGTTTTTTTTTGTCATAGCTGGACCGGTTAAGGCTCCATACATACCTCCGAGGAGGATCAAACCATTCGTTGTTGCTTTTCTCCAAGTAAAAGTGGCTACCAGTACATATACTCGGGTTTTTTCGAGTAGATGTGATACGGTATCATCTACTCAGTTTGTTTGTCGAGTAAAAGTGACATCGGGTCATTTACTTGGAAGAGGAGGTTTCTTAGGAGTAGTAGCATCTGAGGTTCATGGAGTTCCATGCCTATGGTATGGCTTCGCCGTTGGATGTTTCTAGACGGTAGATGTTAGGCTTTATGACTTTGACAATCTTATAAGGGCCTTTCTAATTGGTCCCAAGTTTTCCAGCTTTACATTCTTTGGTGTTCTCGAACACCTTTCGCAAAACGAGATCGCCTAATTCGATGGCTCGCAATTTGACGTTCTTGTTATAGTAGCTCCAGATCTAGTGCTGATAGTTTCGGATGCGGAATAAAACTTGGTCATGTCTCTCTTCAATCTCATCCAAAGCATCAAGAAGCATCTCTCAGTTTAACTTGATCTTTTGAGGCATTTTAAATCATTGGAGGCGCATCACGTTTACTTCGGCAGGAGCCATTGCCTTGACTCTGTACGCCAATGAGAATGGAGTGGATTTTGTCACTCCGCGTCATGTTTTCGGTGTGACCACAAGAATCTATCAAGTTCGTCAGCCGCACAACCTTTCATTTAGTCAAGGCGTTTCTTTATGCCATCGATTAGTGGACGCCTCATCTTGTCTGTTGTCTTGCGGGTACCTTGGGCTTGACGTGTCCAGACGGATTCTCCTTCTGTCGCAGAACTCTCGGAAGTTGTTCGAAATGAATTGGGATCCGTTTTCAGTCATGATCTCGTAAGGTATTCTGTGTCGACAAATGATGTTCTTCTAGACGAAACCTTGAACCTCTTTGCCGCAAAATTGGACATATGACTCCGCCTCAACCCATTTTGTAAAGTAGTCCTTCAAGACTAGAACGAATCGTCGCTGCTGAGAATTTGGCATTGGTCTGATACTATCCATAATCCATCGCATAGATGTATATGGTGCAGTCATCATTCGTAGCATTGCTGTCGGACAGTATATATTTGATGCGTGTCGTTGGCACATGTCGCAGCGTTCTGCGTGCCACTCGCAGTCGGCAATCATGGTTGGCCAGCAAAAGCCAAGGCAGCCGCGCCTTCGTACATTACCACCATGACATGGCTGGTTTCTTCACTATGAATACATACGAATAGGAATTTGTTTTCAGTCCACTGATGAAGGTTTCCATCCATGACGACATAATGGGTTATGTGGGTTTTTAATCGTTGTGTGGCTCGTTTCTCAAGAGGCAGTTTTCCATCCGCAAGGTAGTTGATGAATTCTGTTCCCCAATCCGGGATTGGTTGCTTGGTTTGCTCCGTGGTGGAATCATGTTCCATGTTTGTCATGCCAGTTGTGGGAGCCACCTTTTCTCAGTAGGCAAGTCGATACTCGGTGTCTCGATTCTATTTATGGGGATCGTTCGTTTGACTTGCTCGCGTAGTTTTCTTCCTAATGCTGAGATGGTGTCGGCACACACAATTTATCCTCGGGGACTTTAGTGAGTTCCAAGAACTCAAATTCCCTGGTGAGGCCCTGGAAAATTTTAAGATAAGAGTCCATCCGCTCATTCCGAGCGTCGTAGTCACCGCCGAATTGACTTGTAACGAGTTGAGAGTTGCAGTAAGCGATGAGCCATTTTGCCTTGACGCCTTAGCTAAGCGTAGTCCCACGATGAGCGATCCATACTCTACTTCATTATTAGATGCAACAAAGCCAAAACTAAACGATTGTCTGATTAGCTCTTCGGTTAGTGCCTTCTGTTAGACTTCTGTCCCCGACCCTTTGTTTGTAGAGGAGCCGTATACGTGCAGGATCAAGTTTTGGTTTGGGAAAATGAGGTCTTGCTCGAGATCAGGTGTGAGTTTGATCAGAAAGTCGGCTAAAACTTGGGACTTGGCCGCTGTCCGGTTCCTGTAAGTTATGTCTTGCTCACTAAGCTTGATTGCCCATTTCAAAAGTCGTCCTGATTGATTTGTGTTCTTCAATTGTTCGAAGGGGCTGATTGTTTAGTACTTCGATCGAATGAGACTGGAAGTAAGGCCGGGTATTTCTAGCTGAGGTTACGACAGTGAGAGCCATCATTTCGAGGGTCCGTTATCGTGTCTACGGATCGGTCATGGGTTTAATCATGTGGAATGTAGGTTTTTCCTTGCCTCGATCCTCTCAAAAAGACCGAAATGTATAAGGAAAGTGTGTCCCCGTCATCAGGATTAGATAGTAGAGGGGGAGTTGTAAGGTACTGCATGAGCTGGCTGAATGCCTCCTCGCATTTCTCGTCCCAAACGAACCTTTTGTTCTTCCGCAGTAGTTCTTAAAAAGAGAGGCATTTATCCATGAATCAGGAGATGAACCGGTTAAATGCTGCAATTCGACCATTTAACCGCTGGACTTCTCGGCTGATCTTTGGGCCAGGAAGGTCAAGTATTGCTGAGATCTGTTTGGGATTTTCTTTGTTTCATCATTGAGTCACGATATAACCGAGGAAATCACCCGACAGGACCCCTAAGGTGCATTTTTTCCGGGTTAAGTTTCATTCCATATTCGTTCAATGTTTTGAAGCAGTCTTGCATGTGATCGAGGTGATCTGCAATGTGGAGAAACTTAGCCAACATGTCATCGATGTAAACCTCCATCGTGAATCCGAGCTTGTTGGCGAACATCTGGTTGACAACTCGTTGGTAAGTTTCTCATGCGTTCTCTAGGCCGAAGGGCATTAGTTTATAGCAGTAGGTCCCTATGGCTGCGATGAATGCAGTCTTCTCTCGGTCGGCGAGGTTCATCATGATCTAGTTGTCCCCAGAGAATGCATCCATAAAGGTTAGGGAGTTCATTGTTTAAGTTGGTTAAGTCGACGCAGAGGCCCCATTTGCCTTTCTTCTTTTTCACCACAAGTGGATTGACTAACCACTCCGGGTATCGCACTTCTGTGATGGAACCAGTTCCAAGCAATCTCTCAACTTCTTTGTTTACCACCTTGGACCACTCGGGGCCGAGTTTCCGTCTTTTCTGCCTAATGGGTTTGAAAGTGGGATCCACGTTCAGCTCGTAAGTGGTTGTTGCCAAATTGATGCCTTTCATGTCTAACATCGCCCACGCGAGATTCGACGCGTTTTGTTATAGAAATGCTATGATATCTTCTTGCATTTTGTCGGATAGATAAGCGCCAACCCGAACGACTTTTCTTGGATTGGTTTCCTCAATGTGGACCTCGAGTATTTCTTCCTTTTGGGGATATGTCTTGTTGATTGGTTTTGAGACTGAATTGATGCGAGTTGTCTACTGTTGCATCTTGACTGTGGTGATGAAAAGGTTTAACTTGCTGATCTCCATAGAGCGTGCGGATTCGGCCATCCTGTCCGGAAAATTTAAAACAGTAGTGGTAAGTCGACGAGATCGCCCTCACCGAATGAAGCCAGGGTGTACCAAGGATGACACTGTATGGTGAATTTGTGCTGATTACAGAATATTTGACCGTTTTGGTAATTCCGCACGCGTACACCGGGAGACAGATTGTTCCAAGCAGTACCTCGTATGCCACATTGAAACCTAAGAGAGAGCGAAAAGATGGCTTCATTTCGCGTAAGTTGACTCCCATTTTGTCGAGCGTTTCGCAAAAAATGAGGTCAACTGAACTGCCGGTGTCGGTCAGCACCTTTTTAACTTCGCAGTTTTCTATCCCCAATTCCACAAGGAGAGGATCATTGTGGGACATATGGAAGCCAATGGCGTCTTCCGGGGAGAAAGATGTCTGTTGTTGATCATTCTCGGGTTTTAATGGCCATTTCTGCGAAGAGGTAGCTTGTCAGTGGTAGTGTTTCAGTGATCGGACCGAATCACCACATGGAGGAGAACCACCCATGATTACATTCAGATGCAACATGCATTTGGTTTGTCTGTACCGGATTTGAGTCTGTAGATCATTAGACAAGTTCTTAGTGCTTTGCGTTGGTTTGTTGCGGGCCTACGATACTTTGACCTTTTGTCGTAAGGCAGAGGTCTTCGGGCGGTTTAGCTTGATTCCGAGGTAGTTGGCCTTGGAGTTAATCTTATCACAAAGATTGGTGGCATCGAGACTTGGATTATGCTTGAGATAAATGACGATGTTGTCGAGTTTTTTAGCTTTAGATGCGTCGATCGTAGCCCTGAGGTCTGTCATATCTCTGTGTATGCTTTATGTCATCGCGATTTTGCGCTTGAGCAGGTTTCATAGATCATTGACGTTGCCCGAGTCGTCGTTCGGTATTGTCGATCATTGATCTAAGTGAATGCAAAGATCTCCAAGTTCAGGTTGACCATCTTTTTCGGATGAGGCATTTGGTCGTGCGAGTGTCACCTGAATGCGTCTCCAATTTCTTGTTTGTTTCTTGTTGGTGGATGTATCATCTTTATCTTGATCCCTGGGAGAAACCTCTTTTTTCCTTTGCTTGGGGCTTGTTTTGTGGAGTTTTTTCCTGAGACTTTTGGGCTTTCTTTGCTTTATTCTTACTTCATCTTTTACCATTCTTTGGCTTCTATTTAGGTAGCTCGACGTTCGCAGTGCCATTGCCGTAAGATGCTAGCAAGGCTTCATAGAGTTGCTTGCATTCCTTCGAGTCATGTCCCTTGACCTTATGGTACTCACAGTACTTGTTGTGGTCAACTAAACTTGAGCTCGAGTGACCGGAAGAAGTCTGCGGCTTTTGGTTGGTGTCCCTGTCCCAGTGGTTCCATCCCTATTCGCGTACCACTACTGTCAAACCTTGGAGTTCATCTTCGTTAACGACATAAACGAAACCCTTCTTCTGGTGGGATTTTTTGTCAAAAAAATGTTGTCGTGGCTGTTGGCGTGTATCATCAGCTTCGGCGGTTTGCTTGTTTTGTGGTACTCGGCTTTCTCATTATTCCTCGGGTGTCTTCCATTATTCGGATGAAGTTATTAGATCGAGCGATAGCATCTTGGAAGGACGATGTTGGGTGTCAGTAGAGATCGTCGTGGAACTTTGAGTGTATGTAAAAAGTGTTCATCAACGTGATAAGGCCTGATATTTACCACTATTGTGCCATGATATAAGCCCTATTTATATTCTATCATATGTGTTTGGAGTATGTTTTAGAGTAGTTTCAGGTTCAGGTACCTTCTGGAGAACTTTGGTGATTCTCGAGCTTTTAGAGATGTTGAACTGCGCAGATGTATCAGATGTTTAGCTACGGATGGATACGTTCCCACGATTAAATTGAGATGATATTTTGAAATAAGATATAGATTTGAGTTAGCTTTCTACTTCCACCGGTTTGAGGTCCATCGGATTGTTAGATATAGAGTTATACCCGATGTACGAAAGAGTGGTCTGTCTACCTCGCGAGAGGAAGTTGTCGAGAAGATGAATGAGTGTCGATCGACGTCACACCCTTGGTGACAATTTATGGTGATCCCAGAAGACAGGTCCGTCTTGTTTTATAGCCGAAAAAAACATAGATGTCATGGCAAGTTACCAGAATACCCCTGCGCGAGTTTAGACCTAATTTATATAGTTTTTTAAGCCATTGTTGATAGCTAAGCTTTATTTCATTCATTGTCTTAAGTTTTGGAGAGAAGATCAATTATCCTTGAGAGATTTATTGGAAATCCTTTGGTTTTATATTGATTTTCGTACCAGGAGCAACACGGAAAAAGTGTTCATCAACGTGATAGGGCCAGATATTTACCACTATTGTGCCATGATATCAGCCCTATTTAGATTCTATTATATGTGTTTGGAGTATGTTTTAGAGTAGTTTCAGGTTCAGGTACGTTCTAGAGAACTTTGGTGATTCTCGAGCTTTTAGAGATGTTGAACTGCACAGATGCGTCAGATGTTTAGCTACATATTAAGACTTTCCCACCGTGAGATTGAGTTGATATTTTGCAAGTAGATAAAGATTTGAGTTAGCTTTCTAATGCCACCGGTTTGAGGTCCATCAGATGGTTAGATCTAGAGTTATACCCGATGTAGGGAAGAGTGGTCTGTCTGCCTCGCGAGAGGAAGCTGTCGAGAAGATGAATGAGTGTCGATCGATGTCACACCCTTGGTGTCGATTGATGGTGATCCCAGAAGACAGGTCCGTCTTGTTTTATTGCCGACTAAAGCCCAGATGTTGTGGCAAGTTACCAGAATACCCCTTCACGAGTTTAGACCTAATTTATATAGTTTTCTAAGTCATTGTTGACGGCTAAGCTTTATTTTATTCATTGTCTTATGTTTTGGAGAGAAGATCAATTATCCTTGAGAGATTTATTGGAAATCCTTTGGTTTTATATTGATTTCCGTACCAGGAGCAACACGGAAAAAGACTTACTTTTCTCAGACCCAGCAACTATTAAACGAACCATCCGTAGAGAGAAACGTCTAGCGTTGATCGACACCAACACTTCGACATCGATCGACACCACTCTTGGACGAACACCGATCGACACTTCTACTTTACCATCGATCGACAGTAACCGGCGAGTAGAGATGGTTGTGGCACTTATTCTGACTAGGGATGAGAATGGAGACCTGCATGACCCTGAGGGTTATCTGTGTTATGCAGCCGGTCAGAAATTAGATGCACAGGGGGCTGTAATCCCTGAGCATCGATCGATAGCAGAGTTGATCAGGTCTACTCGATTATATATTAACAGGTCTGCGATTCAACCTTGAGAAATAATGTCCACATAATGGTTTCATGGAGGTTCAACTGCTAGGATTCTTCTCCAAAGGTATTGATGCGCAATATCATATAATGTTGGATCAGGCAAGCGAATGGAACTTTGGGATTAAGACTCCAAAGGAAGCTAAGAGACTGATTCAGAACTTTTTGTCGAGCAACAATATAAGGAATATGGATACTCACATAATGCAATAAGTTGTTACGAATAATGACAAGATCATTGAGGTCGAGGACAAAACTTATTTTGTACATGAAGTCTGGTTGGTGGAACATGCTGCAGAAGAGGACGAGAATCATATAAATGAAATCTGTTTTCAGGACCATATTCATAGGATGGAATATATGATGGAACGAGCCATAGAAATTCAGCAGAAGATGAGTGCATACTTAAATGTGAGGTTTGATTGGATCCACAAAGAGCTGAATGGAAAATTAGAAGCCATTAACACTCATGTCAGGATGCTAAACACCCAAAATTCTAAGGCAACAAAAGCTGTGAAGAGGCAAGAAGCTCTAGTAAAAGAGGAAGTTGGGGAGATCAAGAGGCACCAGGTTGATGCCATCTTAAATAAAGACTTTGGGGAAGTAATTGAGCATGAGAAGCTGGAAGAAGGTGCTTTTCTAGTTGAAAGTTCTATGACCCCCTGGCAGCTCGCACTGGTGTCGATCGACACTATCAGATGAGCATCGATCAACACCCATAGAAGAGTATGTAGGAAAGGTGAAAATTCAGAGCCACTCAGACTTCGCCACACAACACCCGCTTCCTCTCAACTCGTACTGTGTTAAAACGGACTCCGTCAACTGACACCAATAGGACAACATCAATCGACATCAACGGGCGACAAACGATTGACGACAGCAGACGAGCATCAATCAACACCCGCCCATGTCAAGCCATAATGCACACCGCTAATCGGAAAGTCCAACAGTGACCACCAATCAGCTGGATGTCAATGCACCAGAACAAGGGCAATTGATTCCAGCTGAAACCTCTTTCGTTGACAGCATCGATCAACGGTGCACAACATATATCGATCGACACCAGCTGGACAAACATGAATCTGCCATGGACAAGCATGCAGCAAAAGAAAGAAGTCAAAAGAACAGAGTGAGATCTAGAGAAGCCTATGTTCCCAAACACCTCAGGAGAGAAGCTAAGAAGGCTGAAATTGATGGATTTCAAAAGAGATTGGAGAGGGTCCCTAAGGATATGTCTTTCGAGGATGCATATCACCAGTACAGACTTGGCAATTTCTTCAGAGAGAGAGCAAGGAGACGGATAAGAACATTGAGTTGCTGTTTAATATGGTCAGCCGTAAATCCAAGAAGACACTGAAGAAGGAACAAGATCCTGGGAAGTTTCTGACTCCCTGCTGTACACATGACACCAATTTCCCATACGCCCTCTGTGATACTGGATCTGCAGAAAGCATCATGGCCAAGGACACTGCCGAACTGTTAGGATTAAAGGTGGAACCTTCTCAAGATAGCTTCACCTTCGCGAATAACTCCAAGGTTAACTCAACAGGCACGATCAAGAATGTTAAAGTAGAGATAGGTGAATGCACTGTTCCTGTGGACTTTCATGTTTTGAGAAGCAAATCAGGTCGAAAAATTTCTCTTATCTTGGGAAGAGGCTTTATGGCTACAATAGGGGTAGTTTGTGATCTCAAGAAGAATAGGATGTGCCTTATTAATGTTGATGAAAATGTCTTCTACAATCTTGTGGAAAAGACAAAAATTGCGGGGTTTATTTCATGGACAAAATAGTCTGAAGATCCTGAACCTGCACCTGATTCAAACCGCGAAACCACAGAACCAGCATCACCGTCGATTGACACTCGCCTAATATAGTCGATCGACACTCTCCATATTTTAGAGCAACCTGTGATTGAAAATCCTAAGTCTAGGGGAAGGGCCATGAAGAAGAAAAAGAAAAAGAAGGTAGATACAAATTTCTTTCCACCGGTTTCTTCGCGATGTTATGAGGGAAGTCTTGAGTATAAGATGTGGTTCAAAGGAAATATAAAAGCTTTTACCAAGGTCAGGGTGCTATGTGATCCAGAAATGAAAGAAAAAGGGGAAGTTTCTGCAAGAGCTTTTATCAACAGCATCAACAAAATGAGGAAGAGAGACACTGAAAGTTGTTCTGGAGCAAGTTCTCGTTCTCATCCGAACAAAATCAGAATTCCAAAACGTCGAGCTTAGGACTATAACCAAGCGCTGAGTGGGAGGCAACCCACTGTTTAGTAAGTTTTTATTTAGGTTTTACTTATACTACTATTTATTTAGAGTTCTATTTTATTTTTACAGACAGTTTGAGTACACCATTGATCGACATCATAGAGGCACCATCGGTCGACGTTGGATCGCGACCATCGATCAACCACACATGCCTACCATCGAGCGACACACTCTTACAGAGAGAGGTATCGAGTTTTCTATTTAAGCTATTTACTTATGACTTAATTTTTCCTAACCAATCCTGGACGGATTACACTAGGAACAATGTAATTTAAGTCTGGGGGAGGTTCGCTAATGCTATTTAATGATTTCTTAGTTATATATATATATATATATATATATATATATATATATATATATATATATAAGTTATTCAAAAATTTTGAGTCAAGAAGGAGACTGTGATCAAGATTTATTATTGACTAACCACACTTTAGCACCATTCTTAGAAGGTTGTTTGCAGAGATTACTAGAGATATCAAAGTGGATAATCCGGCCACTATATCACACTTGCTTAGAAAATTTGAAGGAACCGAAGCTGATTTCCAACACTAATCCTGACATTATTTGCTTGCTTTGGGATTTGGTGTACACTGGATCGGATTCTTTTTCCAAGTCTGGAAGGTAAAAGTCTGTGTGCTTTTGATTCCCCTCTCTCTCCCCTTCAGATTAAAAAAGAAGTCGAACAGGATTTGGTGGCTACAACCATTAAAGCATGATCCATATGATCCTAGAAAGAGATAAATGTCAAAAAGAAGTGAACATGATCTGGTGGCAAAAACCATTAGGGCTTGATTCATGGAAGCCCATCAAAATATCTCACTCAATTAGAAAATTAAAATGATACCCTCAAAACAAGGGAGACATTGACTAAGAAGAAGTGAGAAGAGAGAGAGGAAAGGAATCAGAGAAGACTACCTGTATGTTAAGATACTTGCAGAGGTAAGAGTCCATATATCCTTTGATCGATAATCCCAGGGTAAAGTCTGCATTTTATTTTATGCAAAGAAATGAAATCACTAGAGGGGCGAGTCAGACTAGTATTTGCTAAGTTGTTGGTAGAATGGATTTGGTTGCTATACTAGGATATGGTATATAAAGTTTCTCTGTGATTGACTTGATATGATTTGGTTGCAACAAAGTATGGTGATAGTTATACTTAGACATTATGTGAGTCTCTGCTTTTCAAAACCTCTTTCACAGACTTGTTTGCTTGAGGACAAACAAAATGTTAAGTCTGGGGGAGTTGATAGGGCCTAATATTTACCACTATTGTGCCATGATATCAGCCCTATTTAGAGTTTATTATATGTGTTTGTAGTATGGCTTAGAGTAGTTTCAGGTTCAGGTACGTTCTGAAGAACTTTGGTGATTCTGGAGCTTTTAGAGATGCAGAACTGCGCAGATGCGTCAGATGTTTAGCTATGGATAGAGACCTTACCACGGTGCGATTGAGCTGATATTTTTCCATAAGATAGAGCTTTGAGTTAGATTTCTAATTCCATCGGTTTGAGGTCCATCAGATAGTTAGATCTAAAGTTATGCCCGATTTACTGAAGAGTAGTCTGTCTGCCTCGCGAGAGGAAGCTGTCGAGATGATGAATGAGTGTCGATCGACGGCACAGCCTTGATGTCGATCGACGGCACAGCCTTGATGTCGATCGACAGCACAGCCTTGATGTCGATCAACGGTGATCGCAGAAGACAGGCCCAGCTTTTTTTATGGTCGATTAAAGCCCATATGTCATAGCAAGTTACCAGAATACCCCTGCACAAGTTTAGCCATAATTTATATAGTTTTCTAAGCCATTGTTGACGGCTAAAATTTATTTTATTCATTGTCTTAAGTTTTGGAGAGAAGATCAATTCTCCTTCAGATATTGATTGGAACTCCTTTGGTTTTATATTTATTTCTATATCTATTATTTATTCAGACTATGATTTGTGTTATTGCTTCCATGTTTGAGTAATCATCTTGTTAGGTTTAGGGATTTCATGTTCTTAATGTCAAACTAATAGTCATAGGAGCTAGGTTATCTATCGATCTTTACACCAGGGTGGCTTGTAATACTAGGATCTAGAGTAGTGGAAAAGCACGAGTGTGACTGGTTAGTTGAACCTAAAATCATAGGACAATTGAGAGGCACGAGAGTGCAATTAATTAACGGAACCCGAGCCCTGTGTGGATTACATATCTGGGCGCATACGAGAGTTGATCTAGGATCTAGTTGAACATTATCGATATGTGTGCTAATGCTTGTCTGAGGTAGTATCGATCGATACCCAAGCATTGGTATCAATCGACGCTCGATCCTTGTTTACATGCGAGAGCTGGAACATAGAACTTATGCATCTGATTAGTAATTGCATGCGAGAGCTGGACTACTCGCTTATTGAATTCGAGTTCTAGAATTTGATATATAAAACCCTTAGCATCCTTGATTTGTGTTTTGAATCTATTGATTGATAAATCCCTAGACCTAGCTATTTCATCTTATTGTTATCAAACAAATCACCTGCTTACTTGTCTATTGTTTCCCCACGCTCCCTGTGGATTCGATCCCTAAGTACTACAATTGAACCTCTTATTTTAGAGAGTAAAAAAGTAGCTTAAAGGGTTAATTTGAGAGTGCATAATACAATGTGTTCACTGCGATGCTATCGGGGACGCTGACTTTGGAGACGACGTCCTTGAATTTTTCCCTGAAGTCGCGGAGGCTGTGTTCTTTTGGATTGAAACAGGTTCCATAGGTCGGACACGGTGGCCCCTTGACGAGTGAACATGATGTACTATTTAAGGAAAGCGGTCGAAAGGTTACAGAAACTGTTGATCGAGCATATTTCTCTTCATCGGAGAAATTTGCTCTCCCCATCTCTATGTTGAACGACGTTACATGGTCGGTTGGATTGGAATCGCCAGCAAAATATGGAATACAGAACTTTTCTGTTAGTCGGAGTTGTACGTCGTTAAACCGCCGGGAGAAAGGCGTTTGAACGTCTCTGCAAGGATGCGTTTGATTTGAGGGGCGGAGGTCGTGACGTGATGGATTATGGGGTGGATGTCTTGAATCAAAAGCTTAAGCTTGGTTATATTCGTGATTGTGACTAGATATGTGCCGTTAGGGTTTTGTACGGCACGTCTGACAGTTGGGCTAGCAATTTCGTATGTAGGTACTCCGGCGGTGACCGTTGAAGAGCTGTCTTCGTATGGTCTGAGGGTTACTAGTGTGACCGGTTGGAGGAGAGAGAACATCGGCGAGCTGCTCGATGGTTGCTTTTTGACCTTCCTCCTATTGAAGGAGACGAGCCATGACGGTGTTCATGAACTCCGAAATGATTGGTGCTGTGGCAACATGAATTAGTTTTGGTTGTTCACCAGAGGTTAAGTCTCCGCGAGTTATGTTGATATGTGTTGATGCGACTTCGTTTTGACCCTACGGTGGACACATCATACTATATTCTCTCCTCAAAGCACTTAAGCACTACAATCTTTAGTTACTCCAATGGTTTGGAATTAAGTCCCCAAAGAACGTCCTTATGATCTTTGGCACATCCTCCAATTCATAATGGATAAATCTGATTCACTCGACCTCAACCTTCTGGTGGAAACATCTCTCTGTGCTAACTCCATAAGTGGAATCTCCAATCAGTCCCATGTTTTGGGTAGAAAACACTCCATCTTGAACTCTTAAAATAAATATGTCTAACCTTGACAAACATTCTTTAAATGACGCTTGACACTTAACGACCAACTCACTGCATCCTTCTTGATGTTGTATGCTTCCATATCCTTCTTGCAATCCTCGAAACAATGGGCCACGTTTGTCATCTGCCTCCAATGTTGTATTCGAAATCTTCCTCAATCAAAAGTGTACGTCGAACTGTTTAATCATTACTCGATATCTTGTGGTCCCATCTTCTTTATCCTCTTCAAAAACGTCAAGATGTCTTGTTGCAAGGGAATGATTCTGGTGCGTCCATCATCTTGTAATACAGTCGAACTATCTCTGCCACCAACGCTAAGCTTGAAAAACTTGCTGAATCAATCAGGCTTGTACGGCTCCATTTCTGGTACGTCTGAGCATAAGATGGATAGACTTGGGAAGCCGGAAGAATAAACGCATCTGAGTTTTCATATGCAGTCGGATCTCTTTGAACCGGATCATTACAAACAACGTCCACTTTGACATCGATAACACATAGTTCCATTTATGTGTTCGATGTGTCGACTATGTCTCCTATATCTACGAGCAAGAAGATATCAAAATCGGTAAGTGAACTCCAACCCGTCAAGCTTATCTTGGTGCATATGCTATGAAAGTTAAAGATAAGGTGACTACCCAATACTATCTATCCTAAGATAAAGGAACCAGCCAGCATATCTTAGTTATCCTTGCAACTCATTTTGACTCGAAAAACATTTGAAACAAGTCCCACTCTAGCATCGTATAACCATGCTCTGATACCACCTTTGTGACACCCCCGATCTAGTCTAGGTACAAGTTGACTCGACCAGCCGTGCAACAATCAAACAAGAACATGCACAACCAATCACTAGTAACTTAAACCAAACCGAGAGGCCACAACGTGTACCTCAACGATTAACCCGAAGTTCCCGGAATAAATCGAGGTACCTTAGGCCAATTGCCTAAGTACACATATCCTATTAGGTATAACCCGAGGCTTTTCAACCCGACTGAGTAATACCAAATAGTTAGTTCGTCCGGACAAGGAATAATATCATATGAAACTCGTACTTAAAGAAAACTCTTTAATACATTACATAATATTTTTTTAAAAGCATCTTACAAAATATTCATGATTAACCTCGAGGTTTTCGGTCAACAAACTTTATACATAAGATATATCAAAACTACTTTGCAATGATAATAAAACTACCGCTGGCTAATGCTGTTCCTTCCCGTCCTAGATTAAGGTCTCCCGTACTGGTTACCTGCATCACAAATGAGTCATGAGTAACTAGTTTCCTCAGTAAATGGTATCATAGCAACAGTCTAAGCTGTATTTGTCCTAGAATTTTAACCTCGTTACCTTTTTAATCGATATGCCATACTCTTTAGTTCGAGAATACCGAGTAAATGGTGGGACAAATACAACTTAGACCATTGCTCTGATACCATTTACTTTATAAATTCCATTTTATACTCCTTAATGAAAACATACTATAGACTTTTGTGTTGATTCTAACAATTTTTGTTTTAAGGATCCCCCCATATCCTATTTTCTCTACTATCTTTATTATGAACAACTAATATTGTTGTTTCTCCTTTATCATCTTTTAATAAACATCTTGGACTAAATTCTAGTATAAATTTCTTAAAGTATATTCTATACAATAATAGGTAGCCATGTATTTCTTGTTGGAATTTAATTTCAGGTAAGTGTACATTTAAAAATAAGGTATTAAATATTGTTGGATCATGTAGACTTACTTGAAAATTTGGAGCATAATTAAAGCAGTAAGCCACCGAGATTGATGTCGGCAAATTCCCTGAAGCTGATCTTTCTCTATCTCCTTTTGTCCTTGAGTCCAAGTTTCTCAACAAGCATGTTTGAGCAGGCATTGATCCGTATGGATCAAATGCTTTTGGGGTTAAAAATGGTAATTTTGAAATCAACATCCATGATTGCTAAGACTACCCCAAAGGAAACTCATTACGAACAACCATACATCATAAGTTTCGGTACAAAAAAGAACCGTACATATCGTCTAGTCACCCATGGGAAACTAGACGATCAACGTCATGGGGGACTAGACATGAATACATTTTATAGTAACCCATGGGCGACTACACGCTCAACGTCTAGTCGTGCCAACGAGTGACTAGACAAGCAGCACTGTCTAGTCACCCATGGGCGACTAGACACATAACACCATCTAATCTTTCATGGGCGACTAGACATGAATCATAGTCTAGTCACCCATGGGCGACTAGACACGAAGCAAAATATAGTCTCCCATGGGTGACTAGACCACACCATTTTCATCTTCCTTTCCATCCTATATTTGCTAAGGCATCTCTTGTTTCGTCTCGAATGGAGTTTCCGTTAGAGTTTTGCAATAAAAAGCGTAAAACTTGTTTTCTCGCCAAAAAATCATGTAAAAATAGAATGGTTACCTAAACACCGATATTGTCCCAATTACATGAGTGGTTTGTTATTTTGCGGAATTGAACATCGTATAAACGTATGAAGGAAGATTTCTCCGAAAGAAATTGTAAAATTCGCGTAAAATTCTAAAACGGCCCGAAAGGGGTCTAAAATGCAATAAAGGTCCACTTACGATTTTAGATGAGAATGAACCTGATTGAAAGGACGGTCCACCAAATTTACACAATGGATAAATTGAAAAGAAGATAATTGTCAAGTCTCGGGATAATTTTGGAAAAATCAAGAAGATAAGGAAGATTTCCACGGAAGATAAACTCGAATCAGAGGCGGAAAAGGAAAGACGACCGACTTGTAGACCTATATATAGAAGAGTCAAGACAAGAAGAGGGGAATCCGAAATTAGGTTTGGAGGGAATTTACTGTTAGCTTTAGGAGAATTTAGGATCTAGGCAGCTAGACTAGTGAATTTTGATACTTAGAACGTTTACTGTTCTGTTTCATCTGTTCTCCACTATTGATAAATTTCTGTCCATCTTTTTTTCGGTGAATCTATGTAACTTTACTTTGTCTTAATCAATAAAACGCCTCTGTGCAATCTCTTTCAATATCTTGTTATTGTCTCTTTTCGTATTCGTGTGTTTACGGAGGGAGTCCAGGACCTTAAGGAAAGTTAGGGTTTGTTGACTTTCCTCTGTTTACGAAAATCGACTTTGTGAATTTTTATTCCCACAGTTTGGCGCTAGAAGGAGGGGAGGGGTCAGATTCTCTAACACCATAATCACTAAACGATCATGAAGGGGTATGTCTAACCAAAAAGACAGCACCACTTTCTCTTTCAAGGATAGAGCAACGGCCAATCAGGTCAACCCTCATAACGATCTCATTTTCATCAAGTTGACGATCCAAGATATCGATGTCGCAAGAGTATTGGTAGATATCGGAAGCCCGACCAATATTATATTCAAGATACCCTTGAAAGAATGAAAATTGATCTCTCTGAAATCATAGAGAGTCCGAGCCCTATAGTGGAATTCTCGGGAGAATCTACTCTGACACTCGGCTTAATTAACCTCGTGGTTAAAGCAAAGAGCATAACCAAAACCATATAATTTTTAATCGTCAATCGCCCTGCATCATACAACGTAATCATGGGGGTTCCGTGGCTTAATTCCATATAAGTTATCCCTTTAACTTACCACTTGTGTGTCAAGTTTCCGACTACCACCAGAATCAAAACAATCAGGGGAGATCGGAAAATACCGCTAGTCTGTTTCGCCGCAGAATTGAAGCGAAAGCATTCAATGGCAGAAATTATGTTGGAAAAGAAAAACAAATCGACTTCCTTCGAAAACGCCCTAGAAGAAAATGAAACAGAAACCTTTTGGCAATTATGAAAAGCCGAGGCCTTAAAAGAAAATAGTGAACCAACTTGCGAACCCATTGTGTCAGTATGTCTCGACGAGGAATTTACTGAGCGCTGAGTTGAAATCGGGGATAACCTTTGCGAGCCATTGAAATGAAGCTTGTAGCATGTCTGAAAAAGAATATATACCGTTTTCTTGAGCTGCAGAAGTCATGCCAGGGATCGACGTCAACATAACATGTCACAAAATCAAAGTCGACCCAAATTTCAAATCTGTAAAGAAAAAAAGACAAAATCTAGGACCAGAACGCGCCATAGAAGTCAACGACGAGGTCGATAAACTCCTCAAAATTGGGTCCATTCATGCGATGGTCAATGGACATCGTGGGCCCTATGCATAAATTCAAACAGAAACGCTTCCTCCTAATCCTAACAGATTTATTCTCAAAATGGGTCGAAGCAGATTCATATGCGAGCATAAAGGACACCCAAGTCGAACGGTTTGTATTGAAAAATATCTTTTGCAGGCACGAAATCCCGTACAAAATCATAACAGACAACATATCTCAGTTCATCTCAACTAGATTCAAAGCGTTCTGCGAGAAATGGAAGATACGACTAACCAAGTCAACTCCCACATACCCGCAAGGTAACGGCCAGGCCAAAAATATTAACAAAACCATCCTACATGGGCTTAAGAAATGCATACACGCAAAAAGGGGTCGATGGGCCGAAGAGCATGAAGGGGTCCTATGGTCCCATCGGATGACTCCAAGAGGAGCAACAAGAGAAACCCCATTTTCCCTCGTCTACGGATCAAAATGCATGATCCTGGCGGAATTCAAGTTCCCCGAAACCCGCAGGAGACTTCTCCAACAATGCGAAGACTTGAACAATCTGATGCCCTTGTGAGAATTCAAAATTATCAACAAGCGGCCGCAAAGTACTACGACTCGAACGTGGGTAGCCGCAGATTCAAGGAATGGGACTTAGTCCTACGCAAAGTTTTCCAGAATACCGCTGAACAAAATGTGGGACAACTCGGAGCAAACTGGGAAGGGCCTTACAAAATAATAAAAGTAGTCCGACCAGGTGCATACGAAATCGCCAACATGCAAAACGTCAAAATTCATAGAACCTGGAACACAATGCACCCCAATAAAAACTATTGTCACTAAACAATCGTGTCACAACAAAATGAACTACGAGATAGTTTGATCCCCGAAAGGGGTACGTAGACAATTCGTTGCAAGACGCTTAAAACAACGCCCAAGAAACAACAAACGATTTCGAAATAATCTATACCAGCGAACCTATTCAAACAACCGATAAACTATTCAAGCCGCAAACGTTCAATCAAGAACTGCGGTAGTATCATCGTGAGACGTCACAAACGCTTAAAGAAAACATTTTTAGACAAAATACCTTCCTCGATGAAACCTCCATCTTGGAAGCCCAATTAGTCACATGCATTAACACATATTCTCCGCGAAGACTCGAAACGGTAACATCTACTATCATATTTTTTGCTGATTACAACAAAAAACTCCAACGTCCTAAACAGACTCAGCCATCTCCTCTTGTAGAGATAGCTCTCCAAAATCCAACACAAGTATAATAACGCGCTATAAATGAAATCCAAAATTTTAGTCAGCACTTCCAGACAACTTCGAAATTTTCTTTGGAGAGATGCTCGGTTCCCAATCAAAACAAGTCGTATAAGATGACAACACATCACAAACTTTAATATTGAGAGGAGACCAGGTCGAAAATGCTACGAGTAAGGCAAGCCAAAATAGTCATCGCAAACGCTAAATCATTAATAGGCTTAGGTCGTACCCCAAACCAAACACACTGGTCTCGAGCATCTCAAGGCATGATATCTAACCGATACAATATCCTAAAGCATGTCTCTTTGCCCATATTCATACGTTCATACGATTTCGCAAAATAAAAATCTTGCAAAATCTTTCGCCAAAAATGAACGATGAATATGAAGATTTGCAAAGAGTTAGGTACGAGATGAAAACTCATATTCTTCCCTCTACACACGCCCTTATTCAAAAACATAATGTATAATTTATTTAAAAAGCCACATACGGCCAGTCTCGAAAAAATAAACATGGCCGCACACGGCCAAATCAAACATAAGCAGAAAATATAAAAAAACTTCCCAAACGGGACCATAACCTTACTCATCCGCAAGAGACGGATACCTCGTCCTCGTCCATTGCGTCACCAGGGATTGAAGCCGCGTCGCCTGTGCCTCCCTCGATCACATCAAAAATCTCAACTTCCACGGTATCCTGCCCCTCAAGGATATATGAAGGTGGCGGAAGAGTGCACTCGGACTTCAGATCAGCGAGGATCAAGTCAAAATTTCCCTCTACGGCTAGCAGCTCTGCTTTACGAACAGACAGAATGGCCTCTAGGGCCTCTAGAGACAGAGTTCCTTCGCCCTGAAGTAGCTGAACTCCCCTTTTGATAACCGTCAGGGGAAGATCCCTTCTGTGAACATTAATCAGGGAGTCAAAGGAACTAGCAACCCTCGCCAAGTAAGCATGAAACTTGGCCTTAGCTTCCACGACCCTGCAGTTTGTCAAGCCTTCTCCGTTGTCAATCGATGCTGCAGACGAAGCAACTCCGAAGCCTTGGCCTTCTTAACCTTTTTCTCCTTGAGCAAGGAACTCGCTGTCTTCCCAAGATCCCTCTCTAACTCCCTAATCCGACTCTCCAACCTTGATACCTTGTGAGAATGGAATTTTTCGATAGCCCCTGGCTTCTCCTCAATCTGTAGCGATCTATCTTTCGACTCATGAAGCTCTTTTGAAAGGTGCTCGACCTCTGACCCTCAGTCGCTAATCATCCAGTAGATCAAAGACACAAACTGCACAACAAATAAAAATTAGAAAAGATATAATACACCGAAGTCTCAAAGCAAACCTTGGTACGGTACGGAATTATCAAACTCGAACTAGAGGCCCTAAGGGGTGAAGTCCAGATCTCAACTCCTCTGACTTATCTCCTCTTCTCAACGGTCTCGGGGTTTTCACAAGCCCTCTTACGACCCTTCGGTGCAAAGATATGAGTGGCACTAAGGGAGTTTAATCCCAAGACAATTTCTCTCTTGGCCAGAGGAGGAGGCATCGAATCAGGAGCTTATTCAGTATCGTTAACAGAAATCGGGGTCGTAGAAGAACCAGTCAGCTGGGCCATAACCTCTGCTGCAATCACCCCACCCTCAGGAAAGAACGGAAGGGAAAATGGTAACTCGGCTGCAGGGTTCAAGGAAACAGCCGGGACGGAGTGGTCCGTCAGATCAACATGGAAGGAATTCCCCACCTTAGCATCAAGACAAGTCAGATCTTCCCGAAAAGCGAGGTACTCAGCCACATGAATTGGAATACCACCCGAAGAAGGAGAGTTCAACAAACTCGCCTGAAGGGCAGCCCCATCCCGGACTCGTTGCTTCTTTGCTAATTGTGAGAGGAAGTCATCTTGATTCGAAGAAAGCTCTCAAGAAAGAAAAGATGAAACATTAGAGAAGTGTAGAATGAATGAGGAGCGAAGGTCCTATACATATAGAAACTTTTCCGCAATTAAAATTATCGACAAGATATTTGCGATTTTTTCGCACAACGTTCATGGCCGTAGATTCCAATTAAATGCACAACACTCACTCACAAGAGCCGCACTCAAAACTTACAAGCTGGGGAGGGCTAACTGTTGGGGTCAAAAACGGTAATCTTGAAATGATCATCAAGGATTGCTAAGAATATTCCCCAAAGGAAACTCATTCCGAACAATCATACAAAATAAGTTTCGGGACAGCAAAGAACCGTACATATCGTCTTGTCGCCCATGGGAAACTAGACGATCAACGTCTAGTCGCCCATGGGTGACTAGGATCGTCTAGTTTCCCATGGGCGACTAGGCACAAAGACATTGTCCAGTCGCCCATATGCTTCGTGAAAAACTAGACACGAAGCACAGTCTAGTCGCCCATGGGCATCTAGACACTCACAATGTCTAGTTGCCCATGGGCGACTAGACCACACTATCTTCATCGTCCTCTCTAAACTATCTTTGTTAATGCATCTCTTGTTTAGTCTCTATTGGAGTTTATGTTAGAGTTTTGCGATAAAATCGTAAAAATTATTTTCTCGCCAAAATTACAAGAAAATCATGTAAAACAACAACTATTAACTTAAACACAGAAATTGTCCCAAATACATTACTGGTTTGTAATTTTGTTGAACCGAACATCATATAAACGTATGAAGAATGATTTCTCCGAAAACAAATCGTAGAAGTTGCCTAAAATCCTAAAACGGCCCGAAAGGGGTCTAAAAGACGATAAAGGCCCACTTACGATTTTGGACGAGAATGAACCCAATTGCAATAACGGGCCACTGAATTTCTGCAAAAGATAAATGGAAAAGAAGATAATTGTCAAGTCTCGGGATAATTTTGGAAAAATCAAGAAGATAAGAAAGATTTTAGCGGAAGATAAACTCGCATCAATGGCAGAAAAGGAAAGACGACCGACCTTGAAGACCTATATAAAGAAGAGCCAAGACAAGAAGAGGAGAATCTGAAAATTTGGTTTGTTGGGAAGTTACTGTTAGCTTTAGGAGAACTTAAGATCTAGGCGGCTAGACTTGCGAATTTTGATACTTAAAACGTTTACTGTTCTGTTTCTTTATTTCTCCACTATTGATGAATTTCTGTCCATCTTGTTTTTGGTGAATCTCTGTAACTTTATGACATGGTGGTGTTTACTCTTCTAGCAGGGTATAAATATCCTAAACAATTAACTATCAAATTAACCCTTAATCCTAACACACAAAACAATACTCTTGCCAAGAGAGATCATGTGCAGTAATTAGGGATCAAATCCACAGAGAACAATGACACAAAATAGATTTCTTATTCCTAATGGTTAAGCTAGGTGATTATATATATTGGTAACAAGTAATCAGTCTAAGGAAATATTTCTTATTGGAGAGTGTAGATGAAAAATGGAAATATGCCAATGATGTAAATGTGGAAATATGCTAATAATGTGAATATAGAAATAAGCTATTAAACTAACTAGATGTAAATGTAAATATGCTAGATCTAGGGTTTTAGGCAAGTGGATTATAGAGGATAAAAGCTAAGGGTATTAATCATATAACACGATATCTAATGTAAAAGACGACCATCTCTCGCTGCGAGTCTAATATATTGACTAAGTCCAATGTCGCAGCTCTTGCTTGTTGACACAGAATCGATAGCAATGATCCTGCGTCGATCAATGGTTTCTTGAGTCAAGCTTTATGACCTAATTCGATAAGTTTACTAGGTTAACTAAATCAACTCTCGTTTGTTTCTAGCAACCTAGCTCAACACGATTAATTCTGGTAGTAGACCATGCTCTCGCTTGCGCCTAACTATCCTATGATCAGGGTTCTTGTTAGCTAATCTAGAACACAAGAAATAAACACAATTCTATTGATAGATCAAATTATAACCCTAGCAATTCTATTGCTTGGCTAATCCATCTAGTTGATAACTACTCAGACATAATCAAAGTAAGAATAATAATCTGAATATAGTGCATAGATAAAATATTGGGGTTCCAATACAAATCTCCCTAAGGAGTTATGAATCTTCTCCCTAAGATAGAATACTAAAGAACCTAGCACCATACGTCTCTGTACGTATGCGTACATTTGCTCTCCTTTTTGGGTCATACATAAAGTATAAATATAAAACCCTAAAATCTAGGTCAAAACTCGTCGAGGGGTAAACTTTTAATCTTGTGTCTTGTCTCTAACTTGGGCTTGAAATCAGTTGTCTGCGAATTGGTCATCGATCGATGGCAAGTAGTAGAATCGATTAGTCTTGTTCATGTAACATCGGTCGATGTCAAGATAGTGTCGTCGATCGACAACAGTCATGTACTTCGACTCTCTAATGATCAGGTACGGATTATTCTCCTCTAAATGCTCCAAAAGCTCCAAGTATCTCCATATATCTCTAAGACGTACCTGGACCTGTAAAGACCTTAAAACATAGCCTAGACACACTTTATAGACCCTAAATAGAGTCCATAACATGTCCTTAAACTGTTAATAAATATGTTATATAACCTCCCCCATACTTAACCTTTTGCTTGTCCTAAAACAAACAAGACTGCGAAAGAGGTTTTAAAAAGTAAAGACTCACATAATATCTAAGTATAACTGTCACCTTACTTTAATGCAGCCACATTCTATCAAGTAAATCACAAATAACTTTATGTACCCTATATTAGTATTGCAACCAAATCTATTCTACCAACAACTTAGCGAATACTATTCTGACTCGCCCCTCTACTGATTTCATTTCTTTGCAAAAAATAAAAGTGCAGGCTTTACCTTGGGAGTATCGATCAAAGGATATATAGACTCTTACCTATGCAAGTATATGAACACACATGTAGTCTTCTCTGATTCCTTTCCTCTCTCTCTTCTCACTTCTTCTGAGTCATTGTCTCCCTTCTTTTGAGGGTGCCATTTTTTTTTATTGACTGAGATGTTTGGATAGGCTTCCATGAATCAAGCCCCAATGGTTTTTGCCAACAGATCATGTTCACTTCTTTTTGACCTTTATCTCTTTCTAGGATCATATGAATCAAGCTTTAATAGTTGTAGCCATCAAATCCTGTTCGACTCCTATTTTAATCTGAAGGGGAGAGAGAGAGGAATCAGAAGCACACAGACTTTCACCTTCCAAACTTACAGAAGGAATCCGATCCAGTGTATACCAAATCCCAAAGCAAAAAAATAATGTCAGGATTAGTGTTGGAAATCAGCTTCGGTTCCTTCAAAATTTCTAAGCAAGTGTGATATAGTGGTAGGATGATCCACTTTGGTATCTCTAGTAATCTCTGCAAACAACCTTCTAAGAATGGTGGCTAAAGTGTGTTAGTCAATAATAAATCTTGATCATATTCCTCTTCTTGACTCGATAAAACTCTTTGAATTTTTTTTATATATATATATAGTAAATAAAACTCAAAAGAATAAAATATCATTAGTGAACTTCCCCCTAGAATTAAATTACACTGTTCCCAGTGTAATCCGCCTCGGATTGGTTAGGAAATCATAAGTAAATAGCTTAAGTATAGAACTAGATACCTCTCTCTGAAAGAGAGTGTCGATCGATGGTAGGCGGGTTTGGTTGATCGATAGTCGCGATCCAGTGTCGACCCATGTTGCCTCTATGGTGTCGATTAATGGTAGTATAAATAGTCTGTAAAAATAAAATAAAAATCGAAAAAATAGTAGAATAAGTAAAAACTATGTAAAAACTTACTAAACAGTGGGTTGCCTCCCACTCAACGCTTGGTTATAGTCTTAAGCTTGACGTTTTGAACTTTCTGACTAGAATGGAGGTGGATCAACACTTGGAAAACAACTGTCTACATCTTCTTTGCTCTTCTGAAACCATGTACCAATGAAGCTTCTCATTGCTTCATCTCCTCTGGCTTTCTCATTCTTTAGGAACTCCTTAGTAACCTCCACTGAATGCATTCTCCTTTGTAGAATCTCAATATTACACTGTCACATTCTAAGTCTGGCAGCTGTAGTCTCTGATATATCCTCCAATTTCTGAGAAATATCTTCCTTCACTAGGCTCTGAGAAAAAGCAATCTCATTGCACCTGTCTTCCAATTGATTTTCTGCTGCGTACTTCTGTCTATCGAAATCAGTATCGATTGATGGCTTGTTGCTGCCGTCGATTGATGTCGCTCTGTCTGGTCCACTCGCATGCTGTCTTTGAACAATATCCAAATCTTGCTGCATCTTATCCATGCGTGTAGTCAGACCAGTGAGGCACTTGTATATAGGATAGTAAACATCATCATGCCTCCTGTAGAAATCTTCTAATGACATCTCTTGAGCGTTGTAGATCTCATTCACAAGATCGTCACTCTCTGCTCTGCTATATGTTTCTTGCTTCTTCCCTGGACATAGCGATCTTTGCTGCATGTTCAAGTAAACCTATGTAGTTGTACTCAAACATAGTAGCTGTCTCTAGAACTGCCCTGATATCTTCCTCTTGCACATTCACAATTCTTCTGTCTATTGCGCGTGCATTACCATTCTCATCTCTGTACATGCTATACTTATCTTGCTTTTCCCAAAAGAAAATCCTTCTGCCATCAGCATCAAAAGCTCTCTTTCCATACTCTACCCGACCATCTATCAGTATGGGGTTTATCTAACTGACCGGTACTGGAGTTTCTGAAGTAAAGGGGTTAGATATACATAACTCGTGGACTCCTGGAATTGTGGTATCGATCGATGCATACTTCTTGTAGTCGATTGATGTTTGGTATTGCATAGGCTCGTGCTTTTTTCTGCTTGATGTTGATCGATGGTGGTACCTAAGCGTCGATTGATGGCTGTTGATGTTGTTCAAATAAACTTTCCTATCCATTAGCCATAACAAGGGCGTCTACGAGGAGTAGTTCTTTTTATTTCTTGTTTATGTTTTCAATTTCTGTTTTTAATTCTCTGTTTCGAATATTACTTTTTAACATTATCTATATTATGTTTTTATTTAAATTTCAATTTTCAATTTAAAAAATTTTAATTTTAAAAAAATAAATTTATATTATTTTTAAAAAATTAAATATTACGAATATTCCGAGGAATATCATTCCTCGGAATATTCTGAGGGATAGAGTTCCTCGGAATTTCCTAGGTATATTCCAGGAAGAAAATCCGTCGGAATATTCCGAGGAAAGACTTTCCTCGGAATTTCCGAGGGTTAGAAGTCCTCGAAATATCCCGACGGATAACTTCCTGGGAAAATTCCGAGCAATTTCTTTCATCGGAATGTTCCGACGGATTGCTTCCTCGGAAATTTCCGAGGGAATTCTGACCAATGGTTCCATCGAAAATCGTCCTTGGAATGTCCTCGGAATTATGTCCGTCGGAATGTCCTCGGAATATTCCGACGAAAACTGTGATTCCGAGGAAATTTTTCCGAGGGACTTTTTGTTCGGAATATCGTCAGAATAGCTTGATTCCGACGACATTCCGAGGAAAATATCCCTAGGAATCGAGGTGTTTTCTTGTAGTGAGAGTTGATCAGGCCTACTCGATTATATATTAACAGGTCTGCGATTCAACCTTGAGAAATCCAGAGGGTCAACAGCCAAATAAGACCTGCATACTTTACTCATGTGAGCTAGCACCCCTTTCATGGCCTTCCCCATGAACATCCCATGGACCACACTGAAACACTAGAGGATTTTGTTTCTAGCATCCTGGAGCATGAAGAAACTAAAGACAATCATCTATGCAAGTTATTCAAGTATTCTCTCTCTGGGAATGCACTTGTTTGGCTGAAACTTCTACCACCAGGATCTCTCACTACCTGGGATGATGTCAAGACTGCGTTTTTGAATAATTATTTTGATGATGCAAAGACCGAAGAGCTAAGGGATAAGATTTTGACATTCTCCCAGGGACCCACTGAAGGGTTTAAAAGCTCTGGAGACAGATTTAGGGGGTACCAAAAAGAATGTCCACATAATGGTTTCACGGAGGTTCAACTGCTGAGGTTCTTCTCCAAAGGTATTGATGCGCTGTATCATATAATGTTGGATCAGGCAAGCGAAGGGATCTTTGGGATAAGGACTCCAGAGTAACCTAAGAGACTGATTCAGAACTTTGTGTCTATCAACAGTATTAGGAATATGGATACTCACATAATGCAATCAGTTGTTACGAGTAATGACAAGATCATTGAGGTCGAGGACAAAACTTATTTTGTACATGAAGTCTGGTTGGTGGAACATGCTGCAGAAGAGGACGAGAATCATATAAATGAAATCTGTTTTCAGGACCATATTCTGAGGATGGAATATATGATGGAACAAGCCATAGAAATTCAGCAGAAGATGAGTGCATATTTAAATATGAGGTTTGATTGGATCCACAAAGAGTTGAATGGAAAATTAGAAGCCATTAACACCAATGTCAGGATGCTAAACACCCAGAATTCTAAGGCAACAGAAGCTGTGAAGAGGCAAGAAGCTCTAGTAAAAGAGAAAGTTGGGGAGATCAAGAGGCACCAGGTTGATGCCATCTTAGTTAATGACTTTGGGGAAGTAATCGATCATGAGAAGCTGGAAGAAGGTGCTTTTCTAGTTGAAAGTTTTATGACCTGTGGCAGCTCGTACTGGTGTCGATCGACACTATCAGATGAGCATCGAACGACACACATAGAAGAGTACATAGGAATGGTGAAAATTCAGAGCCACTCAGACTTCGCCACACATCACCCGCTTCCTCTCAACTCGTACTGTGTTAAAACGGACTCCGTCAATCGACACCAACAGGACAACATCAATCAACATCAACGGGCGACGAACAATCAACAACAACAGATGAGCATCAATCAACACACGCCCATGTCAAGCCATAATGCACACCGCTCATCATCAAGGCCAACAGTGACCACCAATCAGCTGGATCTCAATGCACCAGAACAAGGGAAATTAATTCCAGCTGAAACCTCTTTCGTTCACAACATCAATCAACGGTACACACCATATATCGATCAACACCAGCTGGAAAAACATGAATCTGCCATGGACAAGCATGCAGCAAAAGAACACAGTGAGAACTAGAGAACCCTATGTTCCCAAACACCTCAGGAGAGAAGCTAACTAGGCTGAACTTGATGGATTTCAAAAGAGATTGAAGACGGTCCCTAAGAATATGTCTTTCGAGGATGCATATCACCAGTAAAAACTTGGTAATTTATTCAGAGAGAACAAGGAGACGGATAAGAACATTCAGTTGCTGTTTAATATGGTCAGCCGTAAATCCAAGAAGACACTGAAGAAGGAACAAGATCATGGGAAGTTTCTGACTCCCTGCTGTATACATGGCACCAATTTCCCATACGCCCTCTGTGATACTGGATCTGAAGAAAGCATCATGGCCAAGGACACTGTCGAACTGATAGGATTAAAGGTGGAACATTCTCAAGATAGCTTCAACTTCGCGGATAACTCCAAGTTTTACTCAGTAGGCACGATCAAGAATGTTAAATAGAGATAGGTGAATGCACTGTTCATGTGGACTTCCATGTTTTGAGAAGCAAATCAGGTCGAGAATCTTCTCTTATCTTTGGACGAGGCTTTATGGCTACACTAGGGACAGTTTGTGATATCAAGAAGAATAGTATGTGCCTTGCTAATGTTGATGAAAATGTCTTCTACAATCATGTGGGAAAGACAAAAAGTGTGGGGTTTATTTCATGAACAGAGTCGTCTGAAGATCCAGCACCTGCACCTGATTCAAACCGCGAAACCACAGAACCAGCATCACCGTCGATTGACACTCGCCTAATATAGTCGATCGACACTCTCCATATTTTAGAGCAACCTGTGATTGAAAATCCTAAGTCTAGGGGAAGGGCCATGAAGAAGAAAAAGAAAAAGAAGGTAGATACAAATTTCTTTCCACCGGTTTCTTCGCGATGTTACGAGGGAAGTCTTGAGTATAAGATGTGGTTCAAAGGAAATATAAAAGCTTTTACCAAGGTCAGGGTGCTATGTGATCCAGAAATGAAAGAAAAAGGGGAAGTTTCTGCAAGAGCTTTTATCAACAGCATCAACAAAATGAGGAAGAGAGACACTGAAAGTTGTTCTGGAGCAAGTTCTCGTTCTCATCCGAACAAAATCAGAATTCCAAAACGTCGAGCTTAGGACTATAACCAAGCGCTGAGTAGGAGGCAACCCACTGTTTAGTAAGTTTTTATTTAGGTTTTACTTATACTACTATTTATTTAGAGTTCTATTTTATTTTTACAGACAGTTTGAGTACACAATTGATCGACATCATAGAGGCACCATCGGTCGACGTTGGATCGCGACCATCGATCAACCACACATGCCTACCATCGAGCGACACACTCTTACAGAGAGAGGTATCGAGTTTTCTATTTAAGCTATTTACTTATGACTTAATTTTTCCTAACCAATCCGAGACGAATTACACTAGGAACAGTGTAATTTAAGTTTGGGGGAGGTTTGCTAATGTTATTGTTTTGTTTTTGAGTTATATATATATATATATATATATATATATCTTCAAAAATTTTAAGTCAAGAAGGAGATTATGATCAAGATTTATTATTGACTAACCACACTTTAGCACCATTCTTAGAAGGTTGTTTGCAGAGATTACTAGAGATATCAAAGTGGATAATCCGGCCACTATATCACACTTGCTTAGAAAGTTTGAAGGAACTGAAGCAGATTTCCAACACTAATCCTGACATTATTTGCTTGCTTTGGGATTCCTTCTGCAAGTCTGGAAGGTAAAAGTCTGTGTGCTTCTGATTCCCCTCTCTCTTCCCTTCAAATTAAAAAAGAAGTCGAACAGGATTTGGTGGCTACAACCATTAAAGCTTGATTCATATGATCCTAGAAAGAGATAAATGTCAAAAAGAAGTGAATAGGATCTGGTGGCAAAAACCATTAGGGCTTGATTCATGGGAGTCTATCCAAATATCTCAATCAATTAAAAAAATAAAATGATACCCTCAAAATAAGGGAGGCGTTAACTAAGAAGAAGTGAGAAGAGAGAGAGGAAAGGAATCAGAGAAGACTATCTGTGTGTTCAGATACTTGCAGAGGTAAGAGTCCACATATCCTTTGATCGATACTCCCAAGGTAAAGCCTGCACTTTTATTTTATGCAAAGAAATGAAATCAGTAGAGGGGTGAGTCAGACTAGTATTTGCTAAGTTGTTGGTAGAATGGATTTGGTTACTATACTAGGATATGATATATAAAGTTTCTCTGTGATTGACTTGATATGATGTGGTTGCAACAAAGTATGGTGATAGTTATACTTAGACATTATGTGAGTCTCCGCTTTTCAAAACCTCTTTCACAGACTTATTTGCTTGAGGACAAACAAAATGTTAAGTCTGGGGGAGTTGATAGGGCCTGATATTTACCACTATTGTGCCATGATATCAGCCTTATTTAGAGTATTATATGTGTTTAGAGTATGGTTTAGAGTAGTTTCAGGTTCAGGTTTGTTCTGGAGAACTTTGGTGATTCTGGAGCTTTTAGAGATGCAGACCTGCGCAGATGCGTCATATGTTTAGCTATGGATAGAGACCTTAAAACGGTGCGATTGAGCTGAATATTTTTCCATATGATAGAGCTTTGAGTTAGCTTTCTAATTCCACCAGTTTGAGGTCCATCAGACGGTTAGATCTAAAGTTATGCCCAATTTAATGAAGAGTAGTCTGTTTGCCTCGCGAGAGGAAGCTGTCGAGATGATGAATGAGTGTCGATTGACGGCACAGACTTGATGTCAATCGACGGTGATCGTAGAAGACAGGCCAGGCTTGTTTTATTGCCGATTAAAGCCCATATGTCATAGCAAGTTACCAGAATACCCCTGCATGAATTTAGCCCTAATTTATATAATTTTCTAAGCCATTGTCGACGGCTAAGCTTTATTTTATTCATTGTCTTAAGTTTTAGAGAGAAGATCAATTCTCCTTCAGAGATTGATTGGAAATCCTTTGTTTTTATATTTATTTCTATATCTATTATTTATTCATACTATGATTTGTGTTATTGCTTCCATGTTTGAGTAATCATCTTGTTAGGTTTAGGGATTTCATATTCTTAATGTCAAACTGATAGTCATAGGATTGCTAGGTTATCTATCGATCTTTACACCAGGGTTGCTTGTAATACTAGGATCTAGATTAATGGAATAGCACGAGAGTGTGACTGGTTAGTTGAACCTAAAATCATAGGACAATTGAGAGGCACGAGAGTGCAATTAATTAACGGAACCCGAGCCCTGTGTGGATTAGATATCTAGGCGCATACGAGAGTTGGTGTAGGATCTAGTTGAACATTATTGATATGTGTGTTAATGCTTGTATGAGGTAGTATCGATCGATACCAAAGCATTGGTATCGATCAACGCTCGATCCTTGTTTGCATGCGAGAGCTGGAACATAGAACTTATGCATCTGATTAGTAATTGCAGGCGAGAGCTGGATTACTTGCTTATTGAATTAGAGTTCTAGAATTTGATCTATAAAACCCTTAGCATCCTTGATTTGTGTTTTGAATCTATTGATTGATAAATCCCTAGACCTAGCTATTTCATCTTATTGTTATCAAACCAATCACCTGCTTACTTGTCTATTATTATTTCTTTAATAAATTGTTTGCCTAGCTTAATTTAAACATCTATAGTCTATTGTTTCCCCACGCTTCCTGTGGATTCGATCCCTAAGTACTACAATTGAACCTCTTATTTTAGAGAGTAAAAAGTAGCTTAAAGGGTTAAATTGAGAGTGCATAATTCAATGTGTTCACCGCGATGCTATCGAGGACGCTGACTTTGGAGACGACGGCCTTGAATTTTTCCATGAAGTCGCGGAGGCTATGTTCTTGGGATTGAAACAGGTTCCATAGGTCGGACACGGTGGGCCCTTGACGAGTGAACATGATGTACTATTTAAGGAGAGCGGTCGAAACGTTACAGAAACTGTTGATAGAGTTCTCGGGTAACCGAGAAAACCAATTGAGAGCCAGCCCTCGAGGCTATCAGCAAAGAGCTGACATAATCGAGCATATTTCTCTTCATCGAAGAAATTTGCTTTCCCCATCTCTATGTTGAAGGACGTTACGTGGCCGGTTGGATTGGAATCGCCAGCAAAATATGGAATACAAAACTTTTCTGTTAGTCGGAGTTGTATGTTGCTAATCCGCCGGGAGAAAGACGTTCGAATATCTCTGCGAGGATGCGTTCGATTTGCGGGGCGGAGGTCATGGCGTGATGGATTATGGGGTGGATGTCTTGAAGCAAAAGCTTAAGCTTGGTGATATTCGTGATTGTGACTAGATATGTGATGTTAGGGTTTTGTACGGCACATCTGACAGTTGGGTTAGCAATTTCGTATGTAGGTACTTCGGCGGTGACCGTTGAAGAGCTGTCTTCGTATGGTCTGAGGGTTACTAGTGTGACCGGTTGGAGGAGCGAGAACAGCGGCGAGCTGCTCGGTGGTTGCTTTTTACCTTCCACCTATTGAAGGAGACGAGCCATGACAGTGTTCATGAACTCTGAAATGGTTGGTGCTGTGGCAACATGAATTAGTTTTGTTTCTTCACCAGAGGTTTGAGTCTCCGAGAGTTATGTTGATCAGTGTTGATGCGACTTCGTTTTGACACTACGGTGGGCGCCAACTGTTTGAACTAAGCTTCATCGGATTCTAGTACGAGAGAGACGAAACTCGTTGTTGGGTTAGTTCGAAGGAATTTATTAGATCAGAGAAGTTTGTCGATTACAATTATGGAAATAAGCGTTGGAAACAATCTGGTGCTCAAGGCTGAGTGACCGGGCCGACAAGTCGAGTAGTTGAGCCGAACGCTTTTAGTCGATTCTGGTAGTCGGCTTAAAGCAATCCTGAACCGAGCTGATGCACTTATTTAAGACTTGTCGAGCTGAGCTGGTATTGTAAACTCGATGGGCCGGACCTACTATTTATTGGGCTTTGTTGAGGGATGCAATCGATCTCCTACAAATTTCTATTATCTTTTTGATATTATCGATAGAATAACTATTTCTTGTTAATTTAAAATCGATTATCTTTTAGGATATAATTTTTAAATACATACACTCATACATATCGTGCTATAAGAAATTTATAAGGAAACGATTATATATATATATATATATATATATATATCAGTTATAGGTAGTGTAACGACCCAAATCCTAGGGCCCAACAAGGCCCATTTGACCTCCATGAAAGCCTATGTGAGTCCCTATTTAAGCAGTCAACCTCATTTTTTATTCTGAAAATTTCTAAACGTCTAACCTCTGCAGAGATTGAGCCGTCTAGTAGATCTTGGATCGTCCAGCCCCAATCACCGTCACCTAAGTCAAGATCAGACATCGCACCACCGTTAACCGCCGAAGGTAAACACCAAAAACCGTTATGTCCATGTCTTATTGTTGGGGTCGAAATCGGTTACGATGGAATCAACACCTGAAACTTCCCGAAAAACGTCCTCTTTAGAAAAGAGGTGATAATATTTTGATGGAAAAGTATGGCGGGAAAAACAAAATAGATTTTTGTATAAATTTTCAAAGGATATATACGATAAATCCTCCAGTAAACGTATCCCGAGTATCGAAACAACGAAACAACCATAAGTCTCGATCGTCCAACTCGCCCATTCGGCGAGTTGGACAAAGCATGATGGTCAACTAGCCCTTTCAACGAGTTTGACCAGTCCAACTTGCCAAATGGGCGAGTTCCGACTCACCCGTTCGGCGAGTTGGACTAAGCATGATGGCCAACTCGCCCGTTCGGCGAGTTGGACCAAGCATGATGGTCAACTCACCTATTCTGCGAGTCCAAGAACGACGGTCAACACGCCGAATGGGCGGGTTGGGCCAAGCATGATGGCCAACTCGTCCATTCGGCGAGTCGGACCAAGCACGATGGTCAACTCTCTCGTTCGGCGAGTTGGACCAAGCAAAGCCAGGCAACTCCCCATTAGGAGAGATGGATCAACCAATCTATTTTCATCTTGTCCTCGTAGCCTCCTTTTCGGGGTCGGGTAGGACTCGCTCTGGTTATATCTCGATCGGATTTACCATTGGAACTTTACGATTTAAAGAATTTGCTTTCTCGTATGAGGTTTGAATTAGTCGTTTAAGACGGGAACGATTAACTACACACCTAAAGCTACCTCCACAATACTGGGAATTCGAACTTTCTTCAGGATCGACGTCATTTCAGAAGCGCTCTTTCGATAAATCTTAAAAATGCTTAAGTCAAAAAATGGCCCAAGAAGGTCTAAAACGCGGCTGAAGGCCCACTCACGAGTTTATACAAAATTAAGCCCAGTCCCTATGACGGTCCGTCTTTTTATTGCAGGAAAAGATAAATTTCAAGTTCAGAAGATAAAATTGAAGTTTCCAAAGATAAACACGAAGATCGAAGGAAAATGGAATATTTCCAGAAAGCGATAAACTCAATCGAGGGCAGAAAAGGAAAGAGTAAACCACCTCTAAAAGGAGTGTATAAGGACGTCGAAGTTGAAGAGGCGAACACACGCAACTGTATACTCAAAGCAAACACAACACTTAGGGCAATTTAGGCATATTTCAGTTTTTTTTGTTATCGAGCTGCTACTCAACTAGGTTTAATCAGGTCATACAAGGTTAGAACTAGGAACTCGCCGATGGCTCTTATCCCTTAGGATTACCTATTGTAAACCTCAAACCACATATTCAGAGTAAAATCTTCGTTGCTCTCTTTTAATTTTACTGATTCATAATAATTTCGTTTGTTCTCATTGTTTGATTGCTTGGTGTGTGGTTTAGCAGATATCCAGGACCTCTGAGAAAGTTAGGTTTACTTAGCTTTCCAATTTTTATCGGAAAATCGACAGTGCGAATATCTGTTCTCACATTTATGTTTCCTGTTTAGAAAATCGATTGTATCCCTCTAACCGTGTGCTTTTTCTTTCTCCCTCGAGGCCACCATCTTGTACGTGACGTCACAATGAGTCCGCAGCAGGAAGAGCAGACGGAGAGACACTGTCACACGCCCTCACACGCAGCCAGAAGCACCAGCGTGAATCTCACACGCCACCACAGATCGCCGGTACCGCCGCTCGTGATTCTCAAGCGTCACCGTCGCCGACCGCCATCTCCGACCACCGTCCGTTCGCAGCTGGGAAGCCGCCGCACCTCCGTTGCTGCTGGTGATTTTCCGGTGAGCCGTTGCGCCTCCACCACCGCCGGTGGTTTTCCGATAAGCTGTTGCGCCTCCGCTGCCGCCAGTGATTTTCCGGTAAGCTGCTGCCGCCCTTGGTCACCGCCGGTGACCGGTAACCGGTGACTAACCGGTTAACTCGGTGATCGCCGGTGACTCGGCAAATCAGCTGAGTCAACTCGCTGACTCACCGGTGAGTCGGCGACTTGGCTGAGTCAACTCGCTAACCATTCAAGCCGGTTCGGTTTAACAATTGATTTTTGGGTTTGTTAATTATTGATAACTGATTTCGGTTAGGATTACACCAGTTTGAAATTGATTTGAATCTGGTTCAATTGAAATCGAATCCGGTTAAGGAAAACCGTTTGGTCCAATTCGATTATAATCTAGTTAAGGGTGGACCGGCTTGGGTTAAAGTTGACCGAGTTGACCTTTGACCAGCGGGTTTACTTTTTGACCAGATCACGGTTATCCGTTTTTGACTGTTTAAAGGGCTTTCTGACTTGGCCATGATTTCAGATTTGGAGTCTATTTTAGCAGAAGGAGTTCATATATACAACTTCTTCACATTGCTAAGGTGAGGTCTATTCTGTAAATCCTGTTAGGGTCAAAATTGGTCACGACAGAATCAATGCTAGAAAACTCTCGAGAAATATTTCTTATCTGAAAAGTATAAATCCAGGACAAAAGCTTCGTGTAATTTAAAAGAAAGAGGTTATACGACAAGTTCTTGGATAGGAGGGTCCTATCCGAACAAACGACTGTTGGGGTCAGCAACGGTCATCTCAAAATCAACATCTAAAATTCCATTTTTGTGCGAATGCTTTCTCCACACAATCTCGACAAAAGTTCTCGAGGAAAGGCATCGAGAGATACAAAGCACGAGACCAAACATGCGGTCAAACTCACCTTCTAAGCGAGATACACCAGTCAAAATCGCAACACGGGTGAGTTGGACCGAACATGCAGTCCAACTCGCTGAATGGGCGAGTTGGACCAAGCAAGATGGTCAACTCGCCCATTCGGCGAGTTGTACCAAGCAAGTTGGTCAACTTGCCTGTACGGTGAGTTGGACCAACCCAACTCGCCCCCGAGGCGATTTGGACCGAACATAAACCAGATCTTATGCCTTCTGTTGCACCTCGGTGGATCCACCCCTCGTTGTATCTTGACCGGTTATCGTATAAAATCGCGAATACTCATTTTTGCGAATGAAGTTCATGGTTATCGTATAAACGACAACGATTAAATCAACACCATAGTTGTCTAAACTATACTACCAAAAGAAGCCTAGAACGCGGCTAAAGACCCACTTGTGATTTCATATGAAATTGAGCCTAACAATGTCATGACGGTGTGTCTTTACTCGCAGAAGAAGATAAATCTTGCGAAAACAGAAGATAAATGTCAAGTTTCGAAGATTATAATGAAGATCGAGATAAAAAGGAATCTTTCCGCGAAGCGATAAACTCAATCTAAGGGCAAAAAAAGGAAACGGGAACCGACCAAGAAGGCATATATAAGGGGAGCTAATGCTAATGGCGAAAGGATCCAGAGATTTAGAACTATAGAATCTCTGTTAGCTTATAAGAACTTAGAACTTAGGTGGCTAGAATAATACAGTTATACTCAGGACTTTCTCCATCTTTGTTCGACGATTCTGGTTTCCTTAGACTCTACAACTCATTGCACTTAGAAACCCTAAGCTTTATTCTCGACAAGTTCGGTTTCTATGAATGGCATTAAATTACCAGACGAAATTGCTCTGGCAGTTCGATCTCTTGGTCCACTCTTTTAATTCAACTACGTCCGACTTGATCCTCAAAAGGGGTGTGTTGGCAGCTTTCTTAAGTTCCAGTCGCAAATCCTTCAAACCTTTTTCGTTTTTTTCGTCTATTGCTAAGCGAGTTGCAGCCATATAGGTTTCTCTCGACATAGGTGGTAGAGCTAGCAAACTTAGTCTTGTTTTACGTCTTGTGTTATACGAATTCCTTTGTGATTCTGTTTCCAAAAAAGCTTCATGTACGCTTTTGTCACTCGAGCACTCGTACGCAAATTCGAAATAAAGATCTATTGTTTTCTAAATTTGTTTTGTTAACTTTTCATGTTTTCCAAGTTTACTCGATTACTTGTTGTTGGCTCTCGCATAGAATCCGAGACCTCAGGGAAAGTTATGGTCTATTGACCTTCCTTAATTAACGGAAATCGACGTTGTGAATTTCGGTTCCCATAGTTTGGCGCTAGAAGGAGAGGTAGTCGGATTAGTCTAACTCATGCCAAAAAACACTTGATCAAAACAATGTCTTGAAAAACGAAAGACAATACCGCAGCTGGCAAAACAACTCCAGCAGTGACTGCTCCCATCGCCAACGCTTATACAAACCCACAGTGCTTGAGAAAATCAAAAACCTAGGCGCGAATTTTCGTCACTGGCGGACTACCCAAACAAGCTCGCGATTTCTCTCACTAAACTGAAAGGAAACGATAAAATCTATCAAACCCCGTAAAGTTCATCTCATTACCGAGTTGGAAAAATCTCAGCGCATAAGGGTTTGATCAAAAGACCGTTTTTGAAAAAAAAATCAGAAAAATAAATCTTGCTCTCCCAGAAATTGCAGAGAAACCCTGGATTACTCACGGAGAAAGGAAGCAGAGGAAATCAGGCGCACAACCCCCGCTGATGTACTTCTTCCGAACAATTTTCAAAGAAACAAAATTGATCTATATTGAATCACTTGAAACCTAAAACGGCTGATGAAAACCAAAATAAGCAAAACGAGAGATTGTATCCCTCACTGCTAAAATATTTTCTGAAACCTAAGATTTTGAAAAAAGTCAAGCTTCGATTCTTCATGACATATTCAGTGAATTATCGATGATTGTCACTTAAACTTACTTCGGAAAAACCAGTCAAAATCCCCTCGGATAAATCCTACGGAAACAAGAAAATCTCTGATTAAGTTGACTCCCGATAATTAAGTTCATTACAGCCAAAGTTTCATGGGCAAAAACGGGACTTTTCCGAAACCGGCTCTCGTACAGGCAAACTTGGAAACTCACTTACATAACAACTTTCGTAAAGTTTAACAACATTTTACAAAACAACTTTCGTAAAACTAAACTCGCGACATTACGCGGAATAACTTTTGCAAAATTAAAGCTCAACAAATTTTTCTGAACAGCTTTCGTAAATCAAACTTGACAACATTTTATGGAACATCGTTCGCAAAGTGAAACGAGTTTGCATTTTTATACAACTTTCATAGAAACTTTTTGAAAACAGTTACGAAACAACCGCACCAGCTTACCCGCGAGTTGGACCGAACGAGCCGTGCAACTAGCCCGTTCAGCGAGTTGGACCGAACGAGCCGTCCAACTATCCCATTCGGCGAATTGGACCAAATGAGCCATCCAACTCGCCTGTTTGGCGAGTTACACAAAACGAGCCGTCCAACTTGCTCGTTCGGCGAGTTGGATCGAACGAGCCGTACAACTCACCCATTTGGCGAGTTGGACCAAACAAGCCATCCAACTTGTCCGTTCGGAAATTTGTACTAAACAAGCCGTCTAACTCACCCATCTAGCGAGTCGGACCAAACGAGCCGGCCAAGTTGCATGTCCGGTGAGTTGGACAGAACGAGCAATCCTTTGGATCACCTTTGGGTTCTCCTTTATATCCCAATCGAAACGCTTTTCATCTTTTCTCAATCGGAGTTTCCTTTGAGATTTTACGATCAAAACAAGTTGGACGCACACCGTCCAACTCGCCTCATTCTCTTTTGAATCTCCATCAAAAACCTTTTCGTTTTGTCTCAATCGGAGTTTCCATTGAGATTTCAAGACAAAAACAAGTAAGACTCGCCTAAACTCCTTGGCTTGCTCCTACTCGACCTCTTGGGCGTCCTAGTCGCCATCTTGGACATCCTACTCACCCTCTTGGGCATCCTACTCACCCTTTGTGGGAACTGAAATTTGCACTATCGATTTCCACTGAATTAGGAACGCATGGTAAACCCTAGTTTCCCAAAGGTCCTGGATATCTACTAAGCCACACGACAATCAGTGAGAATACGAAATAAATATTGAAAAAAGAAGTAAGAATCAAAAATAGATCAAATAGATATCTTATTTTAAATTTGTGTATGAGCGTTTAAAACAGGATAGGAGCCTAGGCTATGAGAGCAGTTGGCGAGATCCCTAGTTCTAATAACCTAAGACTGCAAAACCCTCATTGAGTCGCAGCTCGGATAACAAAAATGGAAAGTTGCTTAAATTCCCTAAGTGCTAAGCTATGTTTGCTTTGAGTGGAGATTTTCGTGTCTCTTCTGCATCATCACCCTTTAAGTCCTTATATACTCCTCTAGAGGCGGTTTTCTCTTCCCCCTTATGTCGTTGGTCAAATTTTTCGCTTCGCGAAAATATTCCTTTTTTCCTCGATCTTCATGATTATCTTCGAAAACTTAACATTTATCCTTCGATATTGACATTTATCCCTTCAAACCTAAAATTTATCCTTTCCTTCCAAATAAAAGATAAACCGTCACAGAGTTTGGGCTTGATTTCAGATAACCGTTATCGTCTCATATGATCGACCCGATTCTTTCTCGAGAAAATGAGTTCTTTCGGTAAAGTTCCAATGTCAATCTCGATCAAGATGGAACAAAGATAAGTTTGATCAAGTATCAAAAGAGGGAGTTTAACTAGACGAGGTGAAACTTGATTGATTTGATACGACATGCATAAGAGCAAATAGGATTGCTCGTGCCATCTAACTCGCCCGTTAGGCAAGTTGGTCATGTCGTGCCTACCTACTCGCCCGTATGGTGAGTTGGCCTTCTCCAACTCGCCGTACGGGTGAGTTGGTTGTTCTGTTCTGTCCAACTCTCCATACGGGCGATTTAGTTGATCCGTGCTGTCCCACTCACCCGTATAGCGAGCTGGAAAGTCCAACTCGCCATACAGGCGAGTTGGTCGATCCGTGCTGAACCACTCGCCTGTATGGCGAGTTGGCCTTTTCCAACTCGCTATACGGGCGAGTTGGCGTTTTCCAACTCGCTATACGGGCGAGTTGGTCGATCCATGCTGACCAACTCGCCGTACGGGCGAGTTGGTCGATCCGTGCAGGCCAACTCGCCGTACGGGAAAGTTGGCCGGTCCGTGCCGTCCGTCGTGTTCCTTTCTTTCGAGTTTTGGCCCGGAGATTTTTGTTAAGTCGATTTCGAGACTGCATTCGTATAGAAACACGTTTTTAGATGCTGATTTTGAGAATACCTTTTTTGACCCCAACAATGATCGATTCCTCTAGTCGTTTCATCATATTACCATTCGGGGATACATTTACCCGAGGTCTTTGGAATTTTTTTCATGATGGCTCATTTGCACAGACCGCTTCTTTGTGGCCAGACAAGATTTAACGTCGATTTTTGCCGTTCCCCTTTCTCCGAGTCATTTTCACCAAGAACACATTTTCCTGGTAGGTTTCTGACGTTGATTCTGTCGTAACTGATTTTGACCCCAACAGTTAGCTCCCAGGTAGTTAGAATCGCAAGGTTCTAGCGAGCGGTTTTTGCAGGTTTGGTAAGTTAGGCGGAATCAATGTTTGAAAAGGTCTGTTGAAAGTGGTCTACTTAATCCTCTAAGAGCGGAATGCAGTAGGATTGGTGCTGCGCCTTGTAAAGGCTTCCTACGTACACTTGTAACAGGGATCAATCCTTTGGTAGTTCGTTCCGGAGTTAAGGTTCTTACTTCCTGTTTTCCAGTGAGACCCTTATGGTTTAGCTGTGTGTCGTGTAGACATTATCAGGAATGTTGCTGCCAATGGTATTGTATATTGGACCTTGGTCGGCCTCGAGACCAGCCTTGTAGGTTGTTTATTTTTTTCGGGTGCGGCTGTACTTATGTTTTTGAGACTGACGGCGTGTGGCTTTGGATCCCGACCGCTTTGCGATTTTTTTTTAATCAATAAACTAGGCTTTTTTCGTGAAAATGAGATTAAGTAGATTCAGATTTTTGTTAAGTATAGAGGGTGGGATACGAGTTGTCATCTCGTTCCCAACTCTTTTGCGGATCATCCTATTTGTTGCTCGTTCGAGATATTTGAGATGTGCTTCAAGGTTTCGTGAGCGCTTAGATATGGACGAAGATACATGCTTTCAGGATCTCGTATCTTTTCGAGATCATGCCTTAAGACATTAGAGACCAGTGTGCTGGGTTTAGGGTAAGACCTAGGTTTAATCACAGTTTTAGGGGGTGTAATGACTACTTCGGCTTACATTTTCCGTATCGCTTCTGACCTGATTCCATCCCGCTTTAAAGTCCGTGATATGTTCTCGGCTTATGTGACTTGTATGGTAGGAATCGAGCATCTCTTCGAGGACAATTTTTAAGTTTTCTGAAAGTGTTGATCAAAATTTCAGATTTCTTTTATAGTGCTATTACTCTTGTGTCGGGTGTTCGAGAGCTATCTCCACGATATGGCTTAGTGTGTTTAGGACGTTAAGAGTTTGTTGTTATCAGCAAAAAATTATTTGTAGATATAGTCGTTTTTGAACCTTCACGAAGGATACATGTTTAAGAAGGTGTGTATGTTTTATAGTCGCGGACTGACTGGTTTTAAGGTTAGCATTCTGTTTCGGAAAGTTATAGCGAAAAATAGTTTTCCGAGCGTTACCGACGTCTCTCTGTGTCGAAGGTTGAGTTTTTCTTTTGTATTCCGCATTTCGTGCTTGAAATGTTTGCGGACTTGAAGATGTGTGGTATCACAAGGTTTTTGTTTTAACCTTACGGAAGAGAAACGTTTTGGTTTTTTTTTCGAGGAATTAGGACCACTGGGTCGTGTAAATTTGTCCCTAAGAATATGCCACTTCCTTCACTTGTAAAATGCATGTGGGTTTAGAGTAAACTGCAGAGCATATTGAACTGGGTCGGTTGTCGACAAGTTTATGTTTTCTGTTAACCGTACGGTAGTTACGACTAAGTTTTGGTATTAAGAATTTGTCGTATGATTTACGATTCTGGTTTATACGATAGTTATTTGCACTTGGCATTTTTAAACTAATCGTGGATTGTCATTTTGCCGCTAAATGATTGAGTGGAGCAGTGGTTGCTCAAACATTTTGGCTCGGTCTGAAGGATGTGTTCAGCCGAATAGCCGAGGACGTTTCTGGTCACGGATATACTATGGCACGTTCGTGTTAACATTAAAGTCATGTTAGTTTAGAACTTTCCAAAAGAAGATTCCGAATTCCAGTTCGGATTTTTATCGTAAGGAGTAATTGACTGAGGGCCAAAGAGCTTTGGTCGAGATCAACGGGCCAAGTCGGAGTTTTCCGTGCATAGTTGTACGAAAATTGTTTTGTTTTTGTATGATGAAGACAAAACCTAAAAGGCTCGATAAAGAACCTGTACGAGATGATTTCCTGCTCAGAATCAACCAACAGAGATTGGAGGCAGAATTCAGCGAGCCGCATGGCTAAGGAGTGAGATCTCTAAGATCGTAGTGCGAAGAGATAAAGTTTAGTTTTTTCGTTGAGAGACGAGTCATATGACTTTGTTTTTAGCTATATGCAAATTGTCCAAAACACTTCTCCGTAAAACTTGCTACGTTCGTTTCCGAAAGTTTCTCCGCATAACTTGGTGTGGCTATACGAACGATGTTTTGCGTAAGTTTTACGAGAAGTGAATGGCATAGAAGTAATTTGAGAATGTCTCTCGCAGATTACTCGTGATATTTGCGAACGAGGAATATGTTTTCCCTATTTTATTTGCCGCATTGCGAAGTCGTTTTCATGACACCGATCTTGTTTTGTCGTAGGTTCTTTCTGTATAAAATATCAGAGTTATACAAAACTAATGGATGATCGGTTTTATGAGGCATCACATGGCCTAAATGATTTTCTTTTTACTACTGCGAGAGTTTTCTTTGCGAAAGTGTTTTCTTGATGTCGAGACAAATTTTTTGAAGCATAGAAGTATACGAGTATAGTATACGTACATAATCCCCCCCTTTTTTTTACGAAAGAAAATGGCTGAACCGACATTTTGAATGGTTGTGTACGTTTTTTCTTTCGAAGATTGGGATGATCGACAATCCTTGTCGGCTTAAAGACAACGCTAGAATTGTGACTTGGAAACTTTCAGGTTGACGACTAGGAATACGTCGGTTTTAAGAAAATTTCTAGGAACAAGACGGTTTTAAGACGACGTTTGCATTTCTAGTTTCTTCTTTGCTTAGGAAGCGAGCTAAGTGTGCGTGGCGATCATTTCTCAGTTTTCCGAGAGTTTAGATCGGTTTGCAAAATTTGCATAAGCAGTCGCATAACAATAGACAGAGACAGGGAAATTCCTAAGATTTAGATCGCTAGAATATTCTCCAAGATCCTAAGTTTCCTAAAGGTTTATGGCGATCTCCGAAGCGTTTTTATTTCTTAGTACCTTCCTACGGAAATTCCATGTCTGATTTCAAAAAGTTCCAAGCCGACCATACCTTAGTTTTCTCGAAGGTTTGGGTTCACCTCTTCTCCGTTTTGCTTGCTCATCTCCCATTCCATTTTTCGTGTCCGTACGCCCCTTAAGAATAGTAACAATATTATTTCTTCCTGGCCGCGTTTAGGCTCGAACCTGTCTAGCGGTTTTTTTTCGTAAAGTTCCCACGGTAACTCCAAACGAGATGAAACAAGAGATGTTTTGATCGGGGTTCAAAGGATAAAGATAAGATGGAGGTAAAGTCGAGTAGTATTCCCAATAGGGCGAGGATTATGCCCAAGATGGGGAGTAGGATGCCCAAGAGGTCGAGTAGGAGCTAGCCAAGGAGTTTAGGCAACTCTCACTTGTTTTTGTCGTAAAATCTCAATGGAAACTCCGATTGAGATGAAACGACAAGCGTTTCGATCAATACTCTAAAGAGAACACAAAGGAGAAGCTCATCAGGGCTTGCCAACCTCGCCATGAGGCGATTTGGAGGGATTAAATCAAACTCGCCATCGGGGCGAGTTGGACAGTGTGCGTCCAACTATTTTTTGATCGTAAAATGTCAACGGAAACTTTGATTGAGACAAAACAAAAAGATTTTTGATCGCAAATCAAAGGATAACGCAAAGGTGAGCCAAAAGAGTGCTCATACAGTCTAACTAGCCCGTTTAGCGAGTTGGATTGGTCAAACTCGCCCAATGGGCGAGTTAGATGTCTTGTTTTGTCCAACTCGCCCAATGGGCGAGTTAGATGGCTTTTTTCTTCCAACTCTCCCGTTTGGCGAGTTGTACTGGTCAAACTCGCCGAACGGGAGAGTTAGACGGCTCGTTTCGTACAACTCTCCCGTTCGGCGAGTTGGACTGGTCCGACCTGTGCGTCCAATTTGTTTTGATCGTAAAATCTCAACGGAAACTCTAATTGAGACGATGAAAAAAGTGTTTCAATCGGGATTCGAAGAAGAACGCAAAGGAGAGCCAAAGTAATGCTTGTTTTGTCAAACTCGCCCCATGGGCGAGTTGGACTGGTCAAACTTGCCCAATGGGCGAGTTGCACGGCGTGCACTGTCCAACTCGCCCGATGGGCAAATTTGATTGGTCAAACTCGCCGAATGGGCGAGTTGCACGGCTTGTACTGTCCAACTAGCCCGTTCGGCGAGTAGGACTACTCGTATTTGGATGGTATGCTGGTTTGGTAGTTTCGTAAACATCTTCAATTATTTTCTACGAAAGTTGTATCATAAAATGCTAACTCGTTTCACTTTTTGAACAATGTTCCATAAAACATTTCGGAGTTTGATTTTACGAAAGCTGTTTTGGAAAATGTTGTTGATCTTTAATTTTACAAAAGTTATTCCGCAAAAAAATGTCATGAGTTGAGTTTAATTTTACAAAAGTCGTTATGTAAGAATGTTTTCGTGTTTGGCTGTACGAGAGCCGGTTTTTCTGGAAAACTTACGTTTTATCCTCTGAATCTTTGGTTGTGATGAGCCTAATTATCGGGAGTTGACTTAATAAGAAATTTTCTCATTTCCGCAGGATTGATCCGAGGGGATTTTGAGTAGTTTTTCCAAAGTAAGTTTAAGTGACACTAATCGAGAATTAACCGAATATGTTGCGTAGAATTTGAAACTTGACTCTTTACGATCTCTTGTTTTGCTTAGTTTTGTTTTCGTCAGCCGTCAGGGTTTTGTCCTGACGGTTTGCCTTGCCCATTATCGGACCGGTCCAAAGGTGTTGCGAAGTCGAGTCTTCTTCTGCGGATTAGGGTTGTTCCCCGCAGAAAGATGGCCATGTTCCTTGATGTGAGGGTTTCAACCTATTTAGCGAGGGAATTCATGACCTTCTCCTGTTCTGCCAACTTCTTCTCAAAAGTCAAGAACATCTTCTTCACCTCCTCGAATGCTGCGGTCTTTGGGTCGGTGTTCGTCGCTGGATTGTTTTCAACGTTCTAGTGGATGACGTTATAGTCACGAGGCTGTTGGTTTTTGAGATCTGACATGTTTTGATTGAACGTTGATTGCTGAGAGTTAAATTAATCTGTACACCCTCCCCCCCTCATTCTAGCGCCAAACTTTGGGAACCGAAATTCAGACTGTCGATTTCCATTGAAATAGGAACGCAGGGTAAACCCTAGTTTCCCAGAGGTCCCGAATATCTGCTAAACTACACGCCAATCAGTTAGAATACGAAGTAAATACTGAAAAAGTAAGAATAAAAAAGAGAGCAAATATATGTCTTATTCTGAATTTGCATATGAGCGTTTACAACAGGATAGGAGCCTAGGCTATGAGAGCTGTCGGCGAGATCCCTAGTTTTAATAACCCAAGACTGCAAAACCCTAGTTGTGTCGCAGCTCGGATAACAAAAACGGAAAGTTGCCTAAATGCCCTAAGTGCTAAGCTATGTTTGCTCTGAGTTGAGATTTTTGTGTCTCTTCTGCATCATCACCCTTTAAGTCCTTATATACTCCTCTAGAGGCGGTTTGCTCTTTCCCCTTCTGCCCTTGGTCAAATTTATAGCTACGCAGAAATATTCCTTTTTTCCTCGATCTTCATGATTATCTTCGGAAACTTAAAATTTATCCTTCGATCTTGACATTTATCCCTTCAAACTTAACATTTATCCTTTCCTGCAAAATAAAAGATAAATCGTCACAGATTTTGGTCTTGGTTTTGGATAAAATCGCGTGTGGGCCTTTAGCCGAGCTTTAGACATCGTCGGGCCGTTTTCTGACTTAGGCGTTTCTACGATTTTATCGAAATAGCATTGCTAAGACAACGTCGTCCGAGAGTTAGGGTCTTTCGTTTGGGGCGTGTGACTCAAGGTTTTAGTTAACCGTTATCATCTTATACGATCGCCCCGATCCTTTCTCGAGAAAATGAGTTCTTTCGGTAAAGTTCCAATGTCAATCCTGATCGAGACGGAACAAAGATAAGTTCGATCAAGTATCAAAAGAGGGAGTTTAACGAGGACAAAGTGAAACTGGATTGATTTGATCCAACTTTCCGAACAAGCGAATCAGATTGTTCGTGCCATCTAACTCGCCCGTTTGCCGAGTTGGTCGTGTCGTGCCTACTAAATTGCCCGTACGGCGAGTTGGTCTTGTCATGCCATCCAACTCGCCGTACGGGCGAGTTGGTTGTCCGTTCCGTCCAACTCACCCGTATGGCGAATTCTCCTTGTCCAACTCGTCATACTGGCGAGTTGGTCCATCCGTGCTGACCAACTCGCCAGTATGACTAGTTGGTCGATCTGTGACGTTCAACTCGTCCGTATGGCAAGCTGGACAGCCCAACTTGTCGTATGGGCGAGTTGGTCGATTCGTGCTGACCAACCGCCCGTATGGCCAGTTGGACTTGTTCAACTCGCCAAACGGGGGAGTTAGTCGATCCATGCTGACCAACTCACCCGTATGGGGAGTTGGCCTTGTCCAACTTGCCGTACGGGCGAGTTGGTCGATCCGTGCCGTCCAACTCGTCGTATAGAGGAGTTGGTCGGTCTATGCCGTACTACAAGCCCGTATGGCAAGTTGTTCGATCCGTATTCCTTTCTTTCGAGTTTTGGCCCGGTTAACTTTCGTAAGTCGATTTCGAGATTGCATTCGTATAGAAAAACTATTTCTAAATGCTGATTTCGAGAATACCATTTTTGACCCCAACAGTGATCGAGTCCTCTAGTCGTTTAATCATATTTCCGTTCGGGGATACGTTTACCCAAGGTCTTTGGAAAAACTCTTCATGATGGCTCATTTGCGCATACCGCTCCTTTGTCCGAGTCATTTTCAGGAAGAATGCATCTTCCTGGTAGGTTTCTGACGTTGATTCCGTCGTATCCGGTTTTTAGCCCAACACCCTTACCTCTATATTTGCACTCTCCTTTGAATCTCAATCGAAATTTCTCTTGTTTTGTCTCAATTGGAGTTACCATTGGAACTTTATGATAAAAACCGTAAAGACTTGTTTTCTCGTATAAATTCAAATTGATCTTATAAAACAGCAACTGTTAACTTAACACCTTAGTCACCTCAACTATACGAGTAATTTGAACCTTTTTATAAAAATTGACATCATATCTAAGGTACTCTTTCGAAGAAATCGTAAAAAACATTTAAGTTGAAAAACGGCCCTAAAAGGGTCTAAAACACGAATAAAAGGCCACTTACGATTCTTGACGAAATCGAGCCCAATGATATTTTTGACGGTCTATATTTTATTTCTGGGAGAAGATAAAAGTCTAGTCCGGAAGATAAATGTCAAGTTTCAGAGGATAAACAGCAACACCGAAAATATAGATTGACGAACCAAAACCTTAAGACAGGTTCAAGCCTAAACTCGGCCAGGAAGAACTGATATTTTTACTATTTTTAAGGGGCGTACATACACGAGAAGAGTAAGGGGAAATTAGCAGGCAAAACGGAGAAGAGGTGAACCCAAACCTTCAAGAAAACTAAGGTATGTCTGACTTGGAAGTTTTTGAAATCAGACTTGAAATTTTCGTAGGAAGGCACTAAGAAATAAAAACGCTTCAGAGATCGCCATAAAACTTTAAGGAACTTAGGATCTAGGAGAATAGTCTAGCGAGACAGAGCTTAGGCACTTTCCTGTCTTGATCTATTGTTTTGTGACTGTTCATGCATATCTTGCAAACCAAACTAAACTCTCGGAAAACCAAGAAACGATCGCCATGCATACTCGGCTCGCTTCCTAAAGAAAGAAAGAACTAACAACGCGAACGTCGTCGTAAAACCGACTCATTCCTAGCAATTTTCTTAAAACCGACATATTCCTAGTCGTCAACCCGAAACTCACCAAGTCACCATCCTAGCATCGTCTTTCAACCGACCTAGATTGTCGATCATCCCAATCTTTTAAAGTAAAAATGTACACAACCCTTCAAAATATCGATTCAGCCGTTTTCTTTCGTAAAAAAAAGGGGGGGGAGTAGCTACGTATACTATACTCGTATACTCCCATACGTCGAAAAAAAAATTTCTCGGCATCAAGATAACTATTTCGACAAAAGAAAACTCTTGCAGCAGTAAACAGAAAATCATTTAGGCAATGTGATGCCTAATAAAACTGATCATCCATTACTTTCGTATAACTATAACATTTTATACGGAAGAGCCTACGTGAAAACAAGATTTGTGTCATGAAAAATGACTTTGCAATACGGAAAAGAGAATGAGGAAACCACATTCCTCGTTTGCAAGTATCACGAGTAATCTGTGAGAGACATTCACAATTTACTTCTATGCCATTCACTTCTCGTAAAACTTACGCGAACATCTTTCGGAAACAAACGTAGAAAGTTTTATGGAGAAGTGTTTTTGACAATCCACGATTAGTCTAAAAACGCCAAGTGCAAATAACTATCATATAACACATAATCGGAAATCATACGATAAATTCTTAATATATCAAAACTCAGTCGTAACCACCGAACGGTTAACGGTAAACTTAAACTTGTCAACAACCTGCCAAGTTTAATATGTTCCACAGTTTACTCTAAACCCACAAAGTATTACAACTAAAAAGCGGCACATAAGGAAAAACTCATGACAAAGCTCCTAGAGCTATATGAAGCATCCTTAACTATACACGAAATAAATCTCGGGGGGGGGGGGGGGGGGGGGGGGGACTCTTCACAAAAAGGAAGTCGCACATTTTCAGTTTCAAATTTACGCGAGCCATTGGTCCTTATTCCTCGCAAACAAAACAAAATGTTTCTCTTCCGTAAGGTTAAAACAAAACCCTTCCGATGCCACACATCTTCAAGCCCGCGGAAATTTCAAGCACGAAATGCAGCATGCGAATGAAAATCTCAACCTTCGACACACTGAGACGTCCTTGACGCTCAAAGAACTGTTTTCCTTCAAAACTTTCCGTAACGGAATCCTCACCTTAAAAACAGTCCATCCGCGACTATAAAACACACACACCTTCTTAAACATGTATCCTTCACGAAGATTCAAGAACGGTAATATCTACCAATAAGTTTGTTACTGATCACAATAAACATTCAAACTCCTAAACAGACTAAGCCATCTCGTAGAGATAGCTCTCGAACACCCGACAAAAGGGTAATAGCGCTATAAAAGAAATCCGAAATTTTGGTCGGCACTTTCGCGAGACTTAAAAATTGTCCCCAAATGGATGCCTGATTCATACCATACAAGTCACATAAGCCGAGAACATATCACAGAATATAAAGCGGGACGGACTCAGGTTGAAATCGATATGGGAAACGTAAGCCAAAGTAGTCCTCACACCCCCTAAAACTGTGATTAGACCTAGGTCTTACCCTAAACCCAGGACACTGGTCTCTAACGTCTCAAGGCATGATATCGAAAAGATACGAGATCCTGAAAGCATGTCTCTTCGTCCATATCTAAGCGCTCTCGAAACTTTGGAAAACTTCTCAAACATCTCGAACGAGCAATGGATTGGATGATCCGCAAGAGTTTGGAGTGAGATGACAACTCTTATCCTTCCCTCTACACTTAACAAAATTCTGAATCTACTTAAACTCCTTTTCAAGTGAAAAGCCTAATTTATTCAATAAAAAAGTCCCAAAGCATCCGGGATCCGAAACCACATGCTGTCAGTCCCAAAAACATAACTACGGCCATACTCGGCCAAAATAAACAGCCTATGAGGCTAGTTACGAGGCCAGAAAAATATACAATGCTAATGGCAGCAACATGCCCGATAATCTTTACACGACACACAGCTAAACCATAAAGGTCTCATTGGTAAACAGGACGTCAGAACCTTATCGTTAGAACGATCTACGAAAGGCTTGATCCCTTTTACATGGGTACGAAGGCAGCCTTCACAAGGCGCAGCCCCAATCCTACTGCATTCTGCTCTTGGAGGAGTGAGTAGACCAATTTCAACGGACCTTTTCAACCATTGATTCCGCCTTATTTACCAAACCTGCCAAACCACTTACTAGAACCTCACGGTTCTAACTAGCTAGGGGGCTAACTCTTGGGGTCAAAACCGGTCACGACAGAATCAATGCTAGCAAAAAAACTCCCAAAAAATATTTCTCATCTAAAAAAAAGTATAAATCCAGGACAAAAGCTTCGTGTAATTTAAAAGAATGATGTTATATGACAGGTTCTCGGATGGGAGGGTCCGATCCGAACAAACGACTGTTGGGGTCAACAACGGTTATCTCAAAATCAACATCTAAAATTGTGTTTCTGTGCGAAAGCTTTCTCAACACAATCTCGACAAAAGTTCCCGAGCAAAGGACTCGAGAGATATGGAGCACAAGACCAAACACGTGGTTCAACTTGCCCGTTCGGTGAGTTGGACCGAGCAAGCCATCCAACTAGCCCATTCGGCGAGTTGGACCAAGCAAGATGGTCAACTCGCCGAACGGGTGAGTTGGACCAAGCAAGATGGTCAACTCGCCTGTTCAGTGAGTTGGACCAAACCAACTCCTCGTTTTTCAGAACCTCGGCGGATCCAAACATAAACCATATCTTATGCCTCTGTTGAACCTCGGCGGATCCACCCCTCGTTTTGTCTCGATCGGAGTTATCGTTGGGGCTTTAAGATAAAAACCAGGAAGACTCATTTTCCTTGGGAAGTTCATGGTTATCGTATAAATGGCAATTGTTAACTCAACACCCCAGTTTTCTAAACTACACGAGAAGTGTGAACTTCCTAGCTAAAGCGACATCGTATCATTAAATGTTCTTTAGAAGAAACTGTAAAAACGTTTAAGTCGAAATATGGCCCAAAGAGGCCTAGAACGCGGCTAAATACCCACTTGCGATTTCATACAAAATTGAACCCAACAATGTCATTTCTGTGTATCTTTACTCGCAGAATAGGATAAATCTCGCGAAATCAGAAGATAAATGTCAAGTTTCCAAGATAATGATGAAGATCGAGATAAAAAGGAATATTTCCGCCAAGCGGTAAACTCGACCTAGGGGCAAAAAAGGAAAGGGGAACCAAACCAGAAGGCATATATAAGGGGAAATAAAGCTAAAGGCGCAATGATCCAGATATTTAGACCTAGAGAAGCTCTGTTAGCTTATAAGAACTTAGAACTTATATGGCTAGAACAACAGAGTTATACTCATGTTTTCTCTATCGTAGTTCGACGATTATGGTTTCCTTAGACTCTATAACTCATTGCACTTAGAAACCTTAAGATTTATTCTGGACAAGCTAGGTTTCAATTACTGGCATTCGATTACCGGACGAAGTTGATCCTCAAAAGGGATACGTTGGCAGCCTTTCTTAAGGTCTTGTCCCAAATCCTTCAAACCTTTTTCGTCTGTTTCTAAGCGAGTTGCAGCCATTTAGGTTTCTCTCGACATAGGTGGTAGAGCTAACAAACTTAGTCTTGTTTTATTGCTTGTGTTATATGAATTCCTTTGTGATCCCGTTTCCAGACAAGCTTCATGTACGCTTTTGTCTCTAGAGCGCTTGTACGCAAATTTGAAATAAAGATCTATTTTTTTTCTAAATTTGTTTTGTTTTCTTTTCATTTTTTCCAAGTTCGCACGATTACTTGTCGTTGGCTCTCGCCGAGAATCCAAGACCTCAGGGAAAACTATGGTTTCTAGACTTTCCTTAATTTACGAAAATCAACATGTGAATATTGGTTCCCATAAATTCGTACCGATGTAGAATTTTTTCTATAGGAGTTTAGATTTCAAAACATGATCCGTCTGTTGAATTGAGTTTGTTTATGTCATGTTTGGTAGTTAGTTAATTCCTTGTAAACCGGAACTAGGGGTCTAGATGATTCAACTTTGATTGGATTGTATGATGTTTATTGATGATGATATATATATATATATATATATATATATATATATATATATATATATATATATATATATATAAAGTAGTGAATATATGGTGGGCGGGGGTTCGGGGATGCCCGAGCAATCGACGCAGATATGGTGGATGGGGGTTCAGAGACGTTTGAGCTAGCGACACAGATTATGTGGTGCGTGGTGCAGAGACGTTGGCATACAACGTAGATATGGTGGGAAGGGGTACAAAGACAGACTGTCCTAGCGATATAGAGTATGTATATCCTTATGAGGAACTGCGGGGTGTATGGACTAGCTATATGTTATCATCTCATTGTTTTTTTTTGTGTGATGCTCTAGGCATCATGTTTGTTCATGTTAGAGCTAAACTTCTATAGTGGGAGTTCTATTACTCATGTCAGTAGTTTGCGTGTCTAGCATCTCATACCTCACTGAGTAGTGAGTCTCCTGTTACAGACCCCTCCTTCTTTCCCCCTTTCATGTGAGACTGGCGAGCACGTGTGATTCTATTAGATTGGTGTTTTTGAGCTTTTTCGTCGCTTTATTTTCAGACTTATATTTTATGATATTATCAACATTTATTCGGATTTTTTTTTATCTTTTTGAGTTATGGTGTTTGAAGATTATTTTGAGATGTAACAAATGGAGATTCGAGATTGTTTATTTATTTTATTATTATTCCATTATTTCAAAACTGCGGGTATTACAATTTGGTATTAGAGTCAGGTTCTGTCCCAGCTCCGACCCGGGATGGCGATTTGTGGGACTCGGTTTTAATCAAATTTTAGACGGTTTTCAAGACAATTTCGAGATTATTAATTTTTAATAATATGGAAGAGGAGGATCTGATCAGGAGGTTCTTAGATGGGATACAAGTTGATCTTTGTGGCAGATACAGGGTGGTGACTTACACTAGCTTGGAGGATCTGGTAGAGAAGGCTGTTGTGCTGGAGACATGTATTGCTGAGGAGCAGAAACTCTCCAAGGTAGCTCTGCCTAAGCAGGGGAGGACTCTAGAGCCACAAAGGAGAAATTGGTTCACTCAGATGTCCAGTGCTATGGTTGTGTGAAGTTTGGACACATTCACAGGAATTGTCGGGTTAGGCCATTTGGTACCCAGGGTGCAGCACCAGCAGCAGCAGCAGCAGCAAAGGCAGCTGCAGCATTCGAACCAGAAGCTTGTTACACTTGTGTCCAGTGGGGCCATATCTCCATGTACTGTCCGACTAAAGGGCTTGCGGCTAAGCGCCCAGCCATCGCTCAACGTGTGTATGCTTTAGGAGAGGCCGATGGAGGTGAGCCGATAGCTGGTATGTGTTCTTACTATTTTGGTTGAGTTTATGGTTTTATTTTTTGGTTATCTTCTGTAGGTAGTAAAAATATTGTATATGATCGGTTTCAGTTGGAGGTGAGTCATCTCACACTTGATTTGACACGGGAGCTTCGCATATTGATATAGCCTATTTATTACCAGTTTTAGATCGTGTTATAGACTCTATTTAGGGTCTGCTATCAGTGTCTAGGCTATGTTTTGAGGTCCTTATAGGTAAAGACAATTTGGAGCATTTAGATGAGATTAATCTGTAACTTATCATTGTGAGAGTCGAAGTACAATATTAGCATCAATTGACGATACCATGTTGGCGTCGACCGATGTTACATGACCAAGATCGATCGAGGTTGCCTATTTGCCATCGATCGATGTCGAGTTCGCAGAGAGCCGACTTTCAAGCCCAAGTTAGAGACATGACACAAGATTACAAGATTACCCTTGGAATATTTTTGACCTAGACTTTAGGGTTTTATATTTATACTTTATGTATTGCACCAGATGAAGTGTGCTTGTGTACTTTTTGTGTGTTGGGTATTGCACCAGATTTATTTAGGGAGAAGATTCATAACTCCTAAGGGAGATTTGTGTTGAAACCCCATTATTTTATCTATGCATTTTATTCAGATTATTATTCTTATTTTAATTATGTCTTAGTAGTTATCAACTAGATTTAGGGTTTATTAATGGTACTGATGGATTAGCCAAACAATAGAATTGCTAGGGTCATTATTAGATCTATTAATAGAATTGTGTTTATTTCTTGTGTTCTTGAGTAGCTAACTAGAAACCTGATAATAGGATAGTTAGGCACAAGCGAGAGCATGGTCTACTACCGGAATCTATTCTGTTAAGCTAGGTTGCTAGAAACAAACGAGAGTTGATTTAGTTAATCTAGCGAACTTATCGAATTAGGTCATAACGTTTGACTCAAGAAACCATCGATCGACGCAGGATCATTGCCATCGATCGATGGTCATTCCGTGTCAACAAGCGAGAGCTGAGACATTGGACTTAGTCAATAGATTAGACGCGCATGCGAGAGCTGGTGTCTTTTACATTAGATTTCGAGTTCATGATTGAATACCTTTAACTTCTATCTACTATAATCCACTTGCCATAAATCCTAGATGTAGCATATTTACCTTTCCATCTATTTATATTATTAGCATATTTCCATATTTGCATTATTAACATATTTTCATATTTGCATTATTAGTACATTTCCATATTTGCATTATTAGCATATTTCCATATTTTCATTATTAGCATATTTCCATATTGCATATATACCTTCTAATAAGGAATATTTCCTTGACCTGATTACTTGCTACCAATATATATAGTTACATAGCTTAGTCTTTAGAAATAAGAAATCTATTGTGTGCCATTGTTCTCTGTGGATTTGATCAAACGACATCAAACGTAAACTAGACCCTTCACTTGGATCAGAAGAAACAGAAGCTGGTTATCTCAGACCCGATGAGTTTGGAATTTTCCGAGATGTAGAAGGACGTGCACGAGGTCTTTATGAAAGAATTCTAAATCTACTGAAGAAAGATGTAGCAGACGCCCATATCATGGCTGAACGATCAGGAAATTTCATTGGACAACCGCAACAGCCATCGATTGACGCACATGTACCAAAATCGATCGACAACATGGAGCAGAAGCAAGAGACATACAGCAGAGCAGAGTGATGATATTGTGCATGCGTTCTACAAAGCTAAAGAGAGGTCAATGAGTGATTTCTACATGAGGATTGATGACGTGTACTATCCTATAGATAATTGCCTCACCAATTTGACTACAAGCATAGATGAGATGAAGAAATAAATAGATACTGTTAAGAGACATCATGCGAGTAGATCGGATAGAGTGACATCGTTCAACATAAACATCTTGCCCTCGATCGATATTGAGTTTGATAGACAGAAGTCCGCAGCCGAACACCACTTAGAAGATAGGTTTGATGAAATTGCTTTTTCTCAGAGCCCGATGAAGGAAGATATTTCTCAGAAACTAGAGGAGATGCCAGACACTACAGCTGCCAGACTTAGAATGCTCCAGCGCAATATTGAAAATATACAAACAAGAATGCATTCACTGGAGGTTACTAAGGAGATCATAAAAAACGAGAAAATCAGAGGAGATGAGGCAATCAAAAACCTCACTGGTACATTGTTTCAAAAGAGCAAAGAAGATGTAGCCAGTTGTTTTCCAAGTGTTGATCAACCTCCTTTCTAGTCAGAGCGTTCACAACGTCGAGCTTAAGACTATAACCAAGCGCTGACTAGGAGGCAACCCACTGTTTAGTAAGTTTTAATTAGTTTTTAATCTTTATTTATTACTAATTTTCGTATTTATTCAGATTATTTCAAAACAAAAAAAATTTGAGGAAGACAATCTGCATAGACCATCGATCGATAGGCACTTTACTGTGTCGATCGACGGTTACCATCAACGAGCAGGTATATCAGTTTTTCCTTGTTAAAATTGGTCCTCATGATTTATTTCTTCTCCAATCTCAGAATGTATAACATTGGCAATAGTGTTGTTTAAGTATGGGGAGGTATTTACTGATATTGTGTTTTATTTTGAGTTTTATAAGAAATAGGAACTTACAGGTTTAGCATCGATCGACAACTGTAACGGACCATCGATCGACGCTCTCTTGCAGAGAGAGGTATTGAGCTTTATACTTAAGCTAATTACTTATGATCTAATTTTTCTAACCAATCCGGGGCAGATTACACTAGGGACAGTGTAATTTAAGTCTAGGGGAGGTTCGCTAATGCTATTTGATTGTTTTTTAGTGTTATTTATATCTATATAAGTTTCTCAAAAAGTTTTATTGAGTCAAGAAGGAGTCTATGATCTAGATTTATTGACTAACCATGCTATAAGCACCATTCTTAGAAGGTTATTTTCAGAGATTACTAGAGATACCAAATTGGATCATCATGCCACTACATCACACTTGCTTAGAAAGTTTGGAGGAACCGAAGCTGATTTCCAACACTAATCCTGACATTATTTTCTTGCTTTGGATTTGGTATACATTGGATCGGGTTCCTTCTGCAAGTCTGGAAGGTAAAAGTATGTGTGCTTCTGATTCCCCTCTCTCTCCCCTTCAGATTAAAAAATGAGTCGAAAAGGATTTGGTGGCTACATCCATTAAAGCTTGATTCATATGATCCTAGAAAGAGATAAAAAGGTCAAAAATAAGTGAACATGATCTGGTTGCAAAAACCACTAGGGCTTGATTCATGGAAGCCTATCCATCTCAGTCAATTAAAAAATAAATGATACCCTCAAAAGAAGAGAGTCATTGACTAAGAAAAAGTGAGAAGAGAGAGAGAGGAAAGGAATCATAGAAGGCTACCTGTGTGTTCAGATACTTGTAGAGGTAAGAGTCCATGTGTCCCTTGATCGATACTCCCAAGGTAAAGCCTGTACTTTTATTTTATGCAAAGAAATGAAATCAGTAGAGGGGCGAGTTAGACTAGTCTTTGCTAAGTTGTTGGTAGAATGGATTTGGTTGCTATACTAGGATAGGGTTCTCTGTGATTGACTTGATAAGATGTGGTTGCAATAAAGTAAGGTGACATTTATACTTAGACAATAGGTGAGTCTTTGCTTTTCAAAACAGCTTTCAATAGGCTATATCAACAGACTTCTTTGCTTGAGGATAAACAAAAGGTTAAGTCTAGGGGAGTTGATATAGCCTATTTATTATCAGTTTTAGACCATGTTATAGACTCTATTTAGGGAATGTTATGTGTGTCTAGGCTATGTTTTGAGGTCTTTACAGGTCCAAGTATGTTTTGGAGATATATGGAGATGCTTGGAGCTTTTTGAGAATTTAGAGGAGAGTAATCCGTAGTTGATCATTATGAGAGTCGAAGTACAAGATTACCATCGATCGACGATACCACGTTGGCGTCGACCAATATTACATGACCAAGATTGATCGATGTTGCATATCTGCCATCGATCGATGTCCAGTTCGCAGACAGCCAACTTTCAAGCACAAGTTAGAGACATGACACAAGATTACAAGATTACCCTTAGATGAGTTTTGAACTAGACTTTAGGGTTTTATATTTATACTTTATGTATTGCACCAGATGAAATGTGCTTGTGTACTTAGTGTGTCCCGGGTATTGCACCAGTTTATTTAGGGAGAAGATTCATAACTCTTAAGGGAGATTTGTATTGAAACCCCATTATTTTATCTATGCATTTTATTCAAATGATTATGCTTACTTTAATTATTTCTGAGTAGTTATCAACTAGATTTAGGGTTTATTAATGGTATTGATGGATTATCCAAACAATGGAATTGTCAGGGTCATTATTAGATCTATTAATAATATTGTGTTTATTGTTTGTGTTCTAAAGTACCTAACTAGAACCTCATAATATGATACTTAGGCGCAAGCGAGAACATGTTCTACTAACAGAATCTATTATGTTAAGCTAGGTTGCAAGAAACAACGAGAGTTAATTTAGTTAATCTAGTGAACTTATCGAATTAGCTCATAACGCTTGACTCAAGAAACCATCGATCAACACAGGATCATTGCCATCAATCGTCGGTCATTCCGTGTCAACAAGCGAGAGCTGAGACATTGGATTTAGTCAATAGATTAGACGCGCATGCGAGAGCTGGTTTCGTTTACATTAGATTTCGAGTTCCATGATTGAATACCTTTAACTTCTATCTACTATAAGCCACTTGCCTGAAACCCTAGATCTAGCATATTTACATTTGCATCTAGTTAAATTATTCGCATATTTCCATATTTGCATTATTAGCATATTTCCATATTGCATCTATAGCTTCTAATAAGGAATATTTCCTTGACCATTACTTGCTACCAATATATATAGTTACCTAGCTTTGTTTTTAGAAATAAGAAATCTATTGTGTGAAATTGTTCTCTGTGGATTTGATCCCTAAGTACGACACCTGATCTCTGTTGACAAGAGTATTATTTTGTGTGTTAGGATTAAGGGTTAACTTGACAGTTGTTTTTTTAGGATATTTATACCCTATTAGAACATAAGAACACACCCACGTCACATATCTTCGTAAGTTTGCGTTTGGTCAGGTCTTAGCCTTTTCGGAGTGTCTTCGATCCAAAGCCTAAGTAGATTCAGACGGCTGGCGTAGAGAGATTGGGAGCCGTCGGTGTTCATCGAGATGTACCAGTCCTACTCGGAATTTTATTTCAGTGGAGATTTAGCAGAGATGGAACTGAATTACTACGACGTTATTCTTGGGATGGATTGGCTGACACATCATCGAGTAGTGATGGATTGTCCAAGGTCCAGAGTTAATATTCCTAAATCAGATGGGATGATTACATTTCAGGGTATTCAGACACACCTTGGAGTTTCTATAGTCTCCATGTTGCATGCATAGGAGCTATTGGAGAGAGGAGCTAAGGGATTTTTAGCGACCATTTCTATGGTTAAGGAAGATGGACAGCCTGACTTGCAGAATATTCCAGTGGTTGCAGAGTATGAGGATGTATTTGAGGCCTTAAAAGGACCACCGCCAGTTAGAGGGCACGTACTTACGATTGAGTTGGAGCCAAGGAGATCACTTGTTTCACGAGCTCCATACTGTTTAGCGCCAGCGGAGATGGCAGAATTGAAAAAGAAGTTGGAATATCTATTAGATAAGGGCTTTATCAGACCGAGTACTTCACCGTGGGGAGCACCAGTGTTGTTTGTGAAGAAGAAAGATGGGAGTTTCAGGCTTTGTATCTACTATAGAGGCTTGAACAAGGTGACCATCAAGAATAAGTACCCGCTTCCATGTATCGATTAGTTGCTGAATCAGTTACAGGGAGCTACATGGTTCTCTAAGATCGACTTGGCATCAGGGTATCACCAGATTGCTATAGCTGGTGAGGATGTGCAGAAGACAGCTTTATGTGCAAGTTATGGTCATTATGAGTTTGTGGTGATGCCATTTGGGTTGACGAACGCACCTGCAGCGTTCATGAAACTTATGAATGATGTATTTTCGCGAGCACTTGGATAAGTCTGTGATTATCTTCATTGATGATATCCTTATTTATTTCCGAAGCAGAGATGAGAAACCCGAGCATTTACGGATTGTGTTGGGTAAGCTCAGAGAGAAGTTGTTTGCTAAGTTGAGTAAGTGTAGTTTCTGGCAGAGAAGGATTGGATTTTTGGGTCACGCGGTTTCTGAGGCAGGAGTTCCAGTTGATTCGGAGAAGAATAATGCGATATCGGAGTGGCATACACCTAAGAGTGCTACTGAGATCCGCAGCTTTCTAGGGTTGGCAGGATATTACAAGAAGTTCGGTAAGGGTTTTACCAGTATCACAAAGCCGATGACGCAATTAACAGGCAAGGACGTCAAGTTTGATTAGACAGATGCTTGTTCGAGGAGTTTCACCGAGTTGGAGCAGCTGTTGACGAAAACACCAATTTTGGTACTCCCTAGGCCCGAGATACCGTATGAGGTTTATACATGCATCATGTACTGGTCTGGGATGTGTATTGATGCAGGAGGGTCATGTCATTGCGTATGGATCAAATCAGTTGAGACCACACGAGGGTAATTACCCTACTCACGACTTGGAGTTAGCAGCAGTTGTATTTGCGCTCAAAATTTAGAGGTCGTATTTGTATGGAGAGAAGGTGCAGATTCTCACAGACCAAAAAAGTTTGAAGTATATTTTTACTCAGGCAGAGCTGAATTTGAGACAACAGAGGTGGATGGTGTTTTTAGCAGATAACAACTTGGATATCACTTATCATCCGGGTAAGGCCAATCATGTGTCAGATGCCTTAAGCGGGCAGAGGAGCAATGTTTTAGGAACCAAGGAGGTTCAGGAGCTGATTGGGACAATCGCTAGTCTTAGATTGTGTGCAGTTACTGCTAAGGGAAAACAACTGGTCTTGAGGCCTTGGAGCAAGCATATTTATTGTGGAGGATACACAAAGCTCAGGATAGTGACGCGGCTTTGGGTAAGACGATTGAGATAGAGAGTAGTGGATATCATACAACTTCGAGCGGGATGTACATGTATCAGAACCGAGTTTGTGTGCCAGATGATAAGTTGTTAAGGAAGGAAATTTTACAGTAAGCACACCACTCGCGTTTTTCTATCCCATCTGGGAAATCCTAAGATGTACAAGGATCTGAAGCACTATTATCATTGGCCTGGTATGAAGAAAGATGTAGCTAAATTTGTATCGCAGTGTCAGACGTGTCAGATGGTTAAGGCTGAGGATCATGTGCCTAGCGAATTATTGCAAAACCAGCCATTGCCAGGGTGGAAATGGGACAGAGTGACTCTGGATTTTGTGACTGGACTTTCGATAACCAATGGTGGGAAAAATGCAATTGGATGATTGTGGATAGACTAACCAAGTTTTCTCATTTCCTGGCAATCAAGAAGACAGATGGAGTTGATCAACTGGCACATATATACATCAGAGAGATTGTGAGGTTGCATGGAGTTCCTGTCAGCATTGTATCAGATCGTGAAGCAAAGTTCACATCTGCTTGTTGGGGAGCCTTCCAAAAGGCGCTTGGAAAAAAGGTCCATATGAGTACAACTTATCATCCACGGTAAGAGATGACTATTTAGACTTTAGAAGATATGCTCAGTGCTTGTGTTTTGGATTGGGAAGGGAGCTGAGGAAAGTATTTACCTCTAGCAGAGTTTTCCTACAAAAACAACTACCATTCGAGTATAAAGATGACACCATATGAAGCTCTTTATGGTATGTGTTTTCGTACTCTGCTTTGTTGGACGGATATGGGGGAGCGGCGTGTCATAGAACCAGCAATGGTTCAAGAGATGGTAGAGAAAGTGAAGATGCTCAAGACTCGGCTTAAGGAAGCCCATGACCGTCAGAAGAGTTATGCAGATAAGCGCTGGAAAGATTTGGAGTTTCAGGTGGGTAACTTAGTGTACCTGAAGATGAGAACATTTCAGGGACGATCTAAGATTCGGAAGCTAAAGAAGCTTAAACCGAGATATATGGGACTGTATCCCATTTTGGAGCGGATTGGAGATGTGGCCTATAGATTGCAGTTATCAGCAGAGTTGTCAAACATCTATGATGTGTTCCATGTATCAGTATTGAGAAAGGTCGTGAGAGAGACAGAGCTCATTTTACAGAAGCCACCACATGATCTCGGTAAAAATCTATATGCACCTATTCATCCAGTTGAGATTTTGGATCAACAAGTAAAAGCGGTACAGGGGATGATGACCATGATGGTCAAGGTTTGTTGGGAGATAGATGGGATCCAGGAGGAGACTTGAGATATTGAGACTCAGATGAGGATGGATTATCCAGAGCTTTTCCAGGACGATATTGGATAGTCAGGCCAGGAGCTGGATTCATGGTCGAATCTCTTATTAGTGGGGGAGAATTGTAACGACCCAAATTTTAGGGCCCAGCAAGGCCCATTTGACCTGCATGACACCCTAGGTGAGTCCCTATTTAAGCACTCATGAAAAATAGATGCGATGACCTATTGTAATTAGGAAAATACTCTTGGCACTTCCGTAATCAAAGCAGAAGAAATGAAATAAGAAACTAGGCGAAGAAAAAGAGCTTGTATGGAAAAGCCATATGGTGAATATTTCATAATGGTAGTTCTCACTGAGAATGAACCAAAATCTTATGCTGAAGCCATGTCTACACCTGACGTACCTTTCTGGAAGGAAGCCATCAATAGAAAAATCGATTCTATAATCCAGAACCATACCTACGAGATAACTGAGTTATCTCATGGGTTCAAAGCAGTAAGGTGTATATGGATATTTAAAACCAAGTTGAAGCTTGATGGCTCGATTAATAAGTACAAGTCCAAACTTTTGGTGCAAGGAAACATACAAAAAGAAGGTCGAGATTTCTTTCACACATGTTCTCTCGTGATGCGAATAACTTCAATCAGAATATTGATTGCAATTGTAACATTAAGAGACTCGGAAATCCATCAAAAAGATGTTAAACTACCTTTCTAAATCGAGATTTAGAAGAGGAGATATACATGGAACAACCCGAAGGATTCATAGTCCATGGTCAAGAACACGAAGTCCTTCGACTTGTGAAGTCATTGTATGCGCTCAAGAAAGTACCGAAAAAATGGCATTAAATGTTTGAAATTGTAATGATGTCATAAGGGTTCAGCATCAATGAATGTAATAAATGTAATTACTTCAAATGTACTCCTAGCGGGTATGTAGTGTTGTGTCTGTACATCGATGACATGCTCATCATCGGCAGTAACAGAGATATCATCTAAAAATAACCAAGAACCTGATTTAGTCGGTTTGACATGAAAGACATTGGTTGTGCGGATGTCATTCTCGTCAATAAAATCACAAACTCCTGACAGGATAATTTTATCTCATGATCATTATGCTCAAAAGATATTTGAGAAGTTCAAAAAGTACTCACGTGGATTTGCAAAAACTTCACTAGATACTCAACTGCACTTGACTAAAAACACAGACGAGTCAGTGTCGCAAGAAATCGTTGTAGGGGTCAAAAACGGTATTCTCGAAATCAGCATATAAAAAATTGTGTTTCTATACGAATGCAGTCTCGGAATCAACTTAACGAAAGTCTACGGGCCAAAACTCAAAATAAAGGAACAAGGATCGACCAACTTGCCATACGAGCGAGTTGGACGGCACAGATCGACCAACTCGGCCATACGGCGATTTGGATGGCACGGATCAGCCAACTCGCCCGTATGGCGTGTTGGACAGCATGGATCGACCAACTCGCCCGTACGGCGAGTTGGACAAGGCCAACTCGCCGAACGGGCGAGTTAGATGGCACGAGCAGTCCAACCCGCTCATTCGGCAAGTTGGATCAAATCAATGTAGTTTCACCTTGTCTTCATTAAAATCCCTCTTTTTTATACTTGATCGAACTTATCTTTGTTCCGTCTCGATCAAAATTACATTAGATCTTTACCGAAAGAACTCATTTTCTCGAGAAGGGATCGGGTCAATCGTATGAGACAATAACGGTTAACTAAACAACTAGAGTCACACACCCCATACGAAAGATCCTAACTCTCGGACGTCATCGTGTTAGCAATTCCATTTCGATAAAATCGTAGAAATGCTTAAGTCAGAAAACGGCCCGACGAGGTCTAAAGCTCGGCTAAAAGCCCACTCACGATTTTATCCAACATCAACCCAAACTTTGTGACAGTTTATCTTTTATTTTGCAGGAAAGGATAAATGTTAAGTTCGAAGGGGTAAATGTCAAAGTCAAAGGATAAATGTTAAGTTTCCAAAGATAATCATGAAGATCGAGGAAAAAAAGAATATTTCTACGAAGCGATAAATTCGACCAAGGGCAGAAGGGGAAATAGCAAACCGCCTCTAGAGGAGTATATAAGGACTTCAAGGGTGATGATGCAGAAGACACACGAAAATCTCCACTCAGAGAAAACATAGCTTAGCACCTAGAGCATTTAGGCAACTTGCTGTTTTTGTTATTCGAGTTGCGACTCAACTAGGGTTTTGCAGTCTTAGGTTATTAGAACTAGTGATCTCGCCGACAGCTCTCATAGCCTAGGCTCCTATCCTTTTGTAAACTCTCTTACGCAAATTCAGAATAAGACATATATTTGCTCTCTTTTCGAGTCTTACTTTGTTTTTAATATTTACTTCGTATTCTGATTGATTGGCGTGTGGTTTAGCAGATATCTGGGACCTCTGGGAAACTAGAGTTTACCCTGCGTTCTTAATTCAATGGAAATCGACAGTGCAGATTTTGGTTCCCATTGTTTGGCGCTAGAAGGAGGGGGATCTCGGATTTTCTAACTCAAAAGCCACCAAACGCTTGAGACATAGAATGCCCGAAAAAAGGGACATCTGTGTCATCTCTTCCAAGGAAAAAGCAACGTCCAACCCGGTTAAAACTCTCAATGATCTCCTTGTCATCGAGCTAACAGTCCAGGATATCGATGTCGCAAGGATATTAGTCGACACCGGAAGTTTGGATAACATCGTCTTTAAAGACACTCTCAAACGAATAAAACTCGACCTATCCGGAATCGTGGCTGATCCAAACCCGATAGTAAGGCTTTCGGGGGAAGCTATCATGACACTCGGCACGATCAACCTCTCAGTAAAAGCCAGGAGCGTGTCAAAAGGTGTGGAGTTCCTGGTCATCATTCGACCCATGTCCTAGAACGCAATCATAGGGACCCCATGGTTGAACTCAATACAACCAATCCCGTTGACGTACCATATGTGCCTCAAGTTCCCAACCCCGCGCGGAATCAATACCATCTGGGGAGATCGTAGAATCTCCCGAGTTTGCTTCGCTGCAGAGTCAAAACGGAAGAATCCATTAGCTGAATTTCACTTAAAAAGAAAAAGAAATCGTCTGCCATTGACAACACGCAAGAACAAGACGATACTAAAATCTTCTGCCAGTCGCGAGCAGCCGAAGCTTTGGATGGGAAATGAGAACCAACCTGTGAGCCCACTCTCTCGGTATGTCTAGACGAAGCATTGCCAGATCATTGTGTATAGATCGGTGAAAACCTGAACGAGTCTATGAAAATCGAGCTCATAGCTTGTCTAAAGGAGAACTCGCACACATTCGCATGGACCGCAGAATATATGCCAGGGATCGAGATCAACGTCACATGTCACGAGCTCAACGTTGACCCGACTTTCAAGCCCGTCAAACAAAAAAGACAAAAATCGGGACCAGAACGCGCCGAAGCGGTCAACGTCGAGGTCAAAAATCTCCTCAAAGTCGGGTCCATAACAGAGGCCAGCTATCCCGATTGGCTCGCTAACCCGGTAGTTGTCAAAAAGAAGAACAGGAAATGGAGAGTCTGCGTCGAATTCACCGATCTCAATAAAGCTTGTCCAAAGGATATCTTCCCACTGCCACATATCGACCGCTTAGTCGAAGCAACGGTAGGGAACAAACTCATGTCCTTTATGGACGCCTTCTCTGGGTATAACCAGATTAAAATGAATACCGACGATCAAGAAAAGACCGCATTCATAACTGATCGAGGTACTTATTGTTACAAGGTAATACCATTCGGTCTAAAGAAGGCTGGCGCAACTTATCAACGGCTCGTCAACCGAATGTTCTCAGAACAACTTGGAAAAACAATGGAGGTTTACATCGACGATATGCTCGTAAAATCCCTCGAAGAAGGAGATCATATCGCCCACCTTCGAGAATGCTTTGAAAGGCTAAAGCTCCACAATATGAAATTAAATCTTGTGAAGTGCAGGTTCGCAGTGGCGTCGGGACAATTCCCGGGCTACCTCGTGACCTACCATGGGATCGAAGCCAACCCAAAACAGATTACCGTGCTGATCCAAATGGCTTCTCCAAGAACGAAACGAGAGGTACAGAGATTGACCGGTAGGGTAGCAGCACTAAACAGATTTATCTCACGATCAACGAACAAATGTTTTCCCTTCTACGACACTCTAAAGGGGAACAAGAAATTCGAATGGACCGAGGAATGTGAAAAGGCTTTCCAACAGCTGAAGAAATTACTTGGCCACTCCCCCTGTGACACCCCGGATCTGGTCTAAGTACAAGTTGACTCGACCGGTCGTGAAACAATCAAACAAGAACATGGACAACTAATCACTAGTAACTTAAACCAAAGCGAGAAGGCACAATGTGTTCATAAATGATTAACCCAAAGTTCCAAGAATAGATCCAGGTACCTTAGGCCAATGGGCTATGTACACATATCCTATTAGGTACAACATAAGGCTTTTCAACCCGACTGAGTAATACCCAATAGTTAGTTCGTCCGGACAGGGACTAATATCATATGGAACTCGTACTTAAAGAAACATTCTTTAATACATTATATAATATTCTTTCAAAACATCTTACAAAATGTTAAGGATAACCTCGAGGTTTTCGGTCAACAAACTTTATACATAGGACGTATCAAAACTACTTTGCAAAGATAATAAAACTACCACTGGCTAATGTTGTTCATTGCTGTCCTAGAGTAAAGGTCTCCCGCCTACTGGTTACCTGCATCACAAATGAGTCATGAGTAACTAGTTTACTCAGTGAGTCTAATCCCGCACCCCCAACACATATTAATAGCATCCCGAGCAGTCGACACCATTTAAATGCAGTGGAAATATATTCCATAATTATTATATATATAAGGCCTATCATTCCATCGATGTGAATCATATCTTAAGCATCACCTCCACAACACCCGCCATTCACTCATACATAATATATATATATATATATATATATATTAAACTCAGAAAACCACCAAGGCTAACCGAGCCTAGCGAGAAAAGTAAATATAACCATCATCTCAATCATATATTCCAAGATCGAACATCTACTACCGCATGCAGTTACACAGCCTCCACGGTGCGACCCCTTCATCGTGTCTTCATGACCATGTTCCATTCGCATGAACAAGTCAAGGTAATGCGAGGACTTTACGGAGAGTGAATACGATAAGACTTCACATAAATCATACTCATATACTTAATAATATACTTATATATTAGTACTTGAAAACAAGTACTAAGGCTCAAGATAAACTTCAAATAATAATTCATAACATTTATTAAAGTGTTTATAATATGTAAACACTTCGCAGTTTAATATTGTTCAAGAGACTTACTTATGTATCACCCATAATCATTTATTTTACTCAAGAAACCCTCATTCATAACTCATCAATCATCTATCTAGACTCACCTTTGAATCCATGAGATTGGCTAAGGAAGACTAGACTCGAGCTCAAGCTAATCACACTCCTCTTCACTTCTGATTCAGAACGTTCACAAGGAAGGATCCTGTTGATCCCACCACTAACCTCGACCATCTGAACTAAAAACAGAATGGTTGGAACAAAGGTTAATCAGTCCTGTACAAGCAGAATTCAACTCAGCTCAGTTTATCAACTTATATCAGTTCACTAACGGTTCTAGGAAAATGATCAGTCCATGATCAACTTCTTACCAAGACATAATATAGCTCTTCTTGATGAACCAGCTTTATTCTTCAAGCTTCTCTCGACCATTGACCAACCAACTAAAAGGCTTGATGATCTCGGCTCAACACTCCTCACATCCACAACAACACATACTGGTTGAAGAAGAACAGCACCCAAATTCTCTTGATTTTCCTCTTAATTTTCTGTCTGATTTTCTCTCCTCTCTCTCTCTCTCTCTCTCTCTCTCTCTCTCTCTCTCTCTCTCTCTCTCTCTCTCTCTCTCTCTCTCTCTCTATCTCTCTCTCTATCTCTCTCTCTCTCTATCTCTCTATCTCTCTATCTCTCTTTCTCTCTCTCTCTCTCTCTCTCTCTCTCTCTCTCTCTCTCTCTCTCTCTCTCTCTCTCTCTCTCTCTCTCTCTCTCTCTCTCTCTCTCTCTCTCTCTCTCTCTCTCTCTCTCTCTCTCTCTCTCTCTCTCTATCTCTGAGTTTTCTGTGTTTCTCTCAGTTTTATGCACGACCACAATGAAGAAGAAGAGGTTAAAAAGATGTGAGCTACTTATGATTGTCTTTAGATGAATGTTGAGCTGAGGGACCAAAGAAGGGGCAATGGAGACAGCTGGAGAAATGCTTCACCACTTTCAGAATCAGCTGCTGTCTTGTACTTCACCTGAAGCAAGATCCAGCCTGAACATGTGCTTCTCATATGACAACTTAAGAAGCAGGCAAGCATGAAGCTTGTGACTTTCATGTGCCATTTACTACAGAAGTAAGCAAACAGGAAGGTGCAGGGCATGTGACTTGGTTACTGGTCAAGCAGCTGAGAAGGTGAAGTACATAACGGGTCAGAATTATTTAGATAGCTGCTCGATAATTCTAAAGAATTTTTCGACCAAAAATTTTTGTCCTTCGGCTCACGTCTAGTTCTCGAAAAATCTTGTTCAGCTAAATATATACTCGACCATAATATTTAATACACAACCTGATCATCCAACACTCGACGAGAAATATCATAAGATAGTCATTAGACCATTAGACTGTCCTGTCAAGTCATTAGCTTACTTGGTCGATTTTATTTTAATTATGGTCGGACCATTTCGAAACTGATCTTACTGAATTTCTCGACTAAAACCATATCTGCTCGTGAGGGTTATTACATTCTTCCCCCCTCAAAATAATTTAACCCCGAATTCTCAAAACATAGCTTTACACACTTTACTGGACAATGGAATCTTTGAACTTACACTCATCTGCTTGCGTCAAGATAACTGATGGTTGGTTCCCCAAATACTTGACCTTACAAAATTTTCTGATTCTCCAATCTTCTGATATAGTTCTCACTTACCTGCAAAAGACCATTAGGACATGCAAAATTGGGTTGCATGTTCCCTTGTTTCAGCAGTTGTATCATATTGGCTCTAATAGAAGATTACACAACATTGGCTCACAAATTTTCAAAGGCATATCTGAAAGATGCTATGGTTCCATCTCTGATAAACTCACTACTCAGTACAAATCAATAGAACAGATTTTGATTTCCTCAACTCTTACAAACAATCCTTTCTTTTCTGAGAAAACACCTTGAAGAAGAAGCAAATGATTTACTGCAACACAAATCTATTCAACTGCGGTCTACATACTTCTATTGACAAGCTTGAGTCTTTTAATACCATCACTTTCGAGACATTTCTATATGTCTTTCTCCCATACTAACAACATGAAATGTGGAACGTTAGGTGATGTGCCATACATTGAAGGTAACATCTTCAGTTTGGTTAATGTCAACTTGATTAACCGTGCAACAATCAAACAAGAACATGCACGATTAATCACGCTAACATGATCCAAACCAAGGGTGCTACTATCAAATAGACACACATACCCATTCCAAGAATGATCTCACATACAATATTCTATGCACTTCATCTATTTGAGACCCTCTTCATAATCTTCTGAACAACTCAATCTCTCTGATGTTTCCCATAACAAAGTCTGGTTCTACTGCTTCCTGATTTCTTTCTTCTGTCCAGAAACTGAAGATTAAACAGGTTCATTTATACCAAGCTTGATTCACCCACTGAGTACTCTTGTATGATGACTCCAAACTTTCTGTATTGATACATCCTCTGATATCTTAACAACCTTGGCATTTCCATTTGTCTTATGATCATACCTTTTGTTTCATTCATCAATCTCCCTCGGGGTTCACTAATCATCCCTTTTCTAATTATCCTGCTTAACTTCAAGTAGGACTTGGGTTTCTTCTCCCACGTGTCCTCTTACTGAATTTGTACATGGCACCGTTCTCATATTGTTTTCTGAAATTCTTTTCATTAAATCCCTTACATGTTTTCCTTAAGTTCTCATTCTTCAGCTAAGTTCATCAGATAAACGAGTAAGCCATCTTGGTACTACTTGCAATCTTGAAGACTCTTCACCTCTCCTTTTAACGACAGCCAAATTCTTCTTCATAATTCTTGAGATCTTTCTCAATATCGACACGAAATTTATTCTCCTCTAAGCATAAACAACTGCGTTTGCTTTTCGTAGGCTTCTTTGATCATTGAACACTTGCATCCTTTCTCCATACTAAAATGGTTGCGAAAATTGATCTGCAACAAAACTGCAGCCAACTCCAGCTCGTACATCCGCTAATTAACCTTATCCTTGTTTAGCTCTCTTGATGCATAGACGATTACTGATGCAACCATGACTAAACCAGTAGCTGAACTGAAGCTGAATGAGAGTGACACTGAAGAGGAGCTAGATGAGCTGAACCAGATTGATACTCAAGGCGTGATGGCAGCTGATGATGATATCTTTCGACCCAATATTTCACATGGATCAGATGCATCTTATTCGGCCCAAACCAATCAAGATAAGGATCCATTATGCTTGTCTAAGGGCCCGGTTACTAGATAACAAACCAGAAGACAGAAGAAATCAATTGCTGCTTTGGTTTACTCTGAACCAGACCCAAACCAACTTGAAAATCAAGCCAAGGAAAAGAGCCAACTTTTCACTTATTCAGTCTTTCGACTTATCTAAGTATTTCTACTCTTTTATTTTCGACTTTCTACAAGTATTAGGACCTTTTAACTTCTGTTTCTGGTACATAAACTCTTTGAGAACTCTCTGAAAAAAACATTCACCTTTTTATAAAATTTCTCTCTAAATCTGTGAATCATTTGTTCATCTTTGAACATCGAACTGCTAGGAGTTCATTCTCTGCAAGCAAAACTTGTCTTTGATCACAAACAGAGTTCATTCTCTTGATCTTAGACACATCTACACAAGATCTGATTAGTTCATAGATCATTTCTGAAGATCATCCAATCAATCCATCCATCATCATCAAAACCAACCCAGATCTCTCTCAAACCATCAGATCTTCCTTCAAAAGAATCAGGGACAATAAGATCTCCTCTCCAGGGGTTCATCAAGTGGATCAGAGCAGATTTGAAGGCTCTTGATCTGGGGTTTAATTCTAAAACTTTTCCACTCTTCTTTGTTTTGGGAATCTGTTTTCTATTCTCTGCAATTTTCTCTCCAATTTTCCAGAAATCTCTTATCTTTGTATATGTTGAATCTGCAAGAGGGCCAACCAGATTTTTTTTAAGAAACAATCAAAAGAAAAATTGAAGAGAAATCCAACTTGGCTGAGGAGAAATCCAGCCTGGCTGAGGAGAAATCCAGCCTTGGTTGTAAAGCCTCTTGCAAACAAAAATCTTGCAATCTGTCTATCTCTTTCTTTTATTTTGGTATTGGGGTTTGTTCTCTAAAGTTTGATCTTTGTTTGTTGCTGAGCTACTGGATTCATAGAGAAAAAAAAACACAGAAAAACTTGAGAGAAACACAAGAGAGAAGTGAGGCTTAGGCTATTTGTTATTATGTTAATTTTCTTACTGAGTTTCTGAACAGGAAACCATGGCTGGAGATGTCAGTAAAAGAAAGGAGACACCAACTGTGACATTGAATAAATTGCAGATGGAAGCAATGATGTCTGAGATAATGAAAAGAATGAAAAAGATTGATCCATTTCCACAGAATCATGCTGATGATTTCCTTGGTAATGTTTCCCAGGTTCAGAAGGTTGCTAAGATCAAAAGGAAGAGCATGATACCATCTTTCTATGGAAGAAACGACCCTGATGGATACTTGGAGTGGGAACAGCAAATGGAACTTGTTTTTGATGGCCAAAACTACTCAGAAAGAAAGAAGGTTAGACTGGCTACAACAGAGTTATGTGGTGATGACATTCAATGGTGGGATCAGCTTGTTACTACCCGAAGAAGAACAAGAGAAGCACAAGTTGCATCCTGGTTTGAGCTGAAACACTTCATGAAGAAACACTTTGTTTCTGATAACTACAGTAGAAAACAAATGAGACAGACAAAAGAAGAAACAAGAAATCTCCATAATCATGATCACCCAAGAAAGTCTCAGTCACATAAGCAAAGAAGGCCAGACTCACATCCTCTCTCAAGATTCAGTGATCCACTGTGTTCTAAGAAGGTATCAGCTATCCAAAAGCTAAAAACAAAGCCTTCTAAGGTAAGTAAAGAACCTGAGACAGAAAATGAGTTTTCTCTTTTCTCTTCTCAAACTAAACTTGTTATCAGTAGTGCTTCTGATAAACTAATTTGTTTTGAACCGGTGCAACCGAGTAGTCTTGTTTCAGTATCTCAGGTCTTAGAAGAAAACCCAGCAGAAGAAGCACAAAAGAGTTCACCACCAGAAGAAGAGTTGGAGCAGCCAAACAACATTGAAGCAGAAAAGGATGCTAAGTCATTCTCTTTGGACTCTCAAGAGCACTGTAAGGATCTTGATATGGTTAAATCTCTGCCTGAAATGTTTGTTATGGTTAGTTCCAGTGATGTAAAACGTTTTGGTCTGGAAAAAGTAAAAGAATTTTGTGTTCCAAACTCTGTTTTTGATAGCATGATTAATTCTTTTAAAGTGTTTGAACCTGATAAAATCTCTGATCAAAAACATTTTCAGTGTGTTAGTGACATCAATTTTGATCATGTTTTGAGTCTTGAGCAGTTTATGAAACATTACAGAAGTTGTGAGCACCTTGAAAAGACATTAGGGCTTGTCCTGCAACAACCTGATTTCTGTTTCAGAAAACCATGTGATTCATTTGCTTGTTTTAAAGATAATGGCTTTGATCTGAGTTTTTCTAGGCATGAACTTGTCACTGATGATTTGTCTGTATTTGGTTTTGCTTTGAACGAACCTAGAAATTTGCAGGAACATAAATAACTTAATGCTGAAACTGAATTTGTTTATGATTCTGTTTTGAAACCTATTCATTCTTGTTCTGAAACTGATAAATCTTGGTTTGTTATGGGATCATGATTTCAGAATGATGTAGTTTTGAGCTTTGTTGATATATTAGTGTACAACACTGTCTTTGATAAACATGCTGAGCCTAGGTTAAGTAATTCTTGGTTTGAACTTGATCTTTTGTGTTTTGAATCTGAGAAACTTGTGTCTGTTTTGAAGTTGTTCTTTAGGAACTTTGCTATCATCTGCCTTGACACAATTCTCGTGTACAATACTTACTTTGATAGGCATCATGATAATCTGAAACGTGTGCTACATGTCCTAGGAAAAGGAACTTTGGTTTCTGATCTGAACAATTGCATCTCTTGCAAATATAATTATGGATTTTAGTCTCTGTTTTGAGTGTTCAGGAACAACATGATCAGTCTCAAAGGAACAAAAGCAAACACCATGCTTATCAGCCTAAGACTTGGAGATGGAAGTACTTGAGGAAAATGACTTCAAAATTCCAAGGAAGTTTCTGTCCAAAACCTTACTATGATGTTGTTTTCATGCTTATTTTGTTGATCATTTGTCTCGCTTCTTACTTGTTTCCTTTTGATGTAGCTGATTTGGATTTGAGGTCAAATCCTTTTAAAGGAGGAGGGGATGATGCAACCATGACTAAACCAGTAGCTGAACTGAAGCTGAATGAGAGTGACACTGAAGAGGAGCTAGATGAGCTGAACCGGATTGATACTCAAGGCGTGATGGCAGCTGATGATGATATCTTTCGACCCAATATTTCACATGGATCAGATGCATCTTATTCGGCCCAAACCAATCAAGATAAGGATCCATTATGCTTGTCTAAGGGCCCAGTTACTAGATAACAAACCAGAAGACAGAAAAAATCAATTGCTGCTTTGGTTTACTCTGAACCAGACCCAAACCAACTTGAAAATCAAGCCAAGGAAAAGAGCCAACTTTTCACTTATTCAGTCTTTCGACTTATCTAAGTATTTCTACTCTTTTATTTTCGACTTTCTACAAGTATTAGGACCTTTTAACTTCTGTTTCTGCTACATAAACTCTTTGAGAACTTTCTGAAAAAAACATTCACCTTTTTATAAAATTTCTCTCTAAATCTGTGAATCCTTTGTTCATCTTTGAACATCGAACTGCTAGGAGTTCATTCTCTGCAAGCAAAACTTGTCTTTGATCACAAACAGAGTTCATTCTCTTGATCTTAGACATATCTACACAAGATCTGATCATTTCATAGATTATTTCTGAAGATCATCCAATCAATCCATCCATTATCATCAAAACCAACCCAGATCTCTCTCAAACCATCAGATCTTCCTTCAAAAGAATCAGGGACAAAAAGATCTCCTCTCCAGGGGTTCATCAATTACCCTATCGTCTTTCATCAGCATTCACATAACCCAACACATGATTAGTTCATGCAATAGTATATGACTAGTAAGGCTCATGCAATCTAAGATATGCGTAGACATCAAGTTTGTCGGTTACTGATTGTGTGCTTCTCCAATCCTTTTTACTATAATACAGGGTGATGCCTTTCTCAATCGATCAGCTCAGCGGTTTCATATGGCTACCAATCCATGAACAAACTTCTTATGGTAACCGGCGAATGCAAGAACTTCAAATCTCGATAGCAGAGATTGGACACGACTACTCTGTAATAGTAGCGATCCTTACTAAATGTGCAACAATTCCTTGTTCCAACTTGTTAACTAATAGATCACACTTCCCATTTCCTAGCAGTAGCATTTACTAAATCTTGTTGCGTCCATTGACCTTCCTTGGAAAGAAACATATACCATGCGAATGATCTTAATAACTCATCACTTCTAGAAAGTTGATACTTGTCCTTGATGGTCACGTCATCGATTCATTTACTGCTGAAGATAACCACAAACTATCATCCTTCTTCTTTACCACTTACATGGGTGCTCCACACAGCAAAGATATAGGTCAAACGAAAACTTTTTCCAAACAAATCTTCTAAGTACGACTTTATTCGACTAGATTCACTTGGCAAGAAGCCTAAATTATAGCAGCGAAACCGGTTTCCACAAGAATATTGAACTGGTTACTTCTAGATGTCGACAATCCTTCTGGCGCCTTAAGCATATCTTTGAATTCTTTGATTATCGGACGGTCCTCTATACTCTGCTCCTTTTGATCTTCTACTTTCCCAATCATCAGAATATTGGAATAAACTACTTCACCTTTTTCAAAAAGGAAATCAACTCTCCAGACTAACAAGAGTGATGCTCCAACATTTAGTAGAATACCACTATAGGCCAACAGTGACTGGTTTTCTTCCAAATACTTCTTCCTCAAAAACATCCTAATTGAGCTAGTAGCCAATCTCACTCTAGATCGAAACATACCGCTCTAATGGAAGTACTAAGGAATGGGGAAGGCATACCATAACTTTAAATGGTAGCCAATACTTCCAGGAAAAAGAACGGTATACTTTAATTCACCAAAGTGAATCCTCCCTAAAACTATGATAACACTTGGGAACTACAATTATGTGTTGTTCCCGAATCAAACACAATATGGGCGGAAAATTCTGTCTATATGCAAGGTCTCTCTTATGACTCCTTGATCAAAAGTTCACTTATTTATTCAATCATTCATAAAAAAAAAAATTTAAATGCAAGCCACACACAATGGAATAAGATGCAAACATGTGATTGGACCTTTCAGGAGTTTTGATGGTCCAAGTAATTCTAAAGTGTAGGCTCTACCGAAATAGTATAACACTTGGATTACGACTGATGGTAAGGAAACACGAAAAGATTAAGATTTGACACCCAAGGAATAGGTAATTGGATTGGGTTACTCATGGGCAAGAGGTAACATAGCATCTTTACTCTTCACAAGGGAACAACCAAAACGCAAATGACACAAACAATCCAGAATTTCCTATACTTGGATAATCAAAACCATTCTACCTTGGTTAGTCACCTCCATAATAACTCAGGGTCCTCGATCTTGATCAGATGAACGTCCACCGAAAATCTTCCCCAGTGACTTACATAATTCATTGCTTTATACTGACCTTCAATCTGCGACGGTTGGAAATTAAACGGTCTCCATGACTTGATAAACTTCTTCAGCAGTAATAACTTCTTTAACATTCACGTCGTACTATAACATTTCCTCTAAGCTTTGGAACTCCATAGTCTTTTGACTACTCCGATAATTCTTGGCTAAGTTCCCCAAGGTTTTTCCTTATGATCTTTAGCTTATTCTCTTGGCGGAAATATCTCTTTATATCAATGTCGTAAGCTCAATCTCCAATCGATCCCAATCCTTGAGTAGAAAATACTACTTGTTGAACTCTTGAAATCTTTCCAACTTGATCTGACCTCTCCGAAGTAACGCTTGACTCTCGACCAAAAACTCATCGCGTTCATCTCCAGATTGCTTACTACCAAATCCTTCTTGTAACTCTCTTAACAACAGGCCACCTCAATATTCTGCTCCAAGTGTTGCACTCAAGATCTACATCACGCCAATGTCTACCTCAACGGTTTAGTCTTTCCTTGAATCTTGTAGTCCTAACTAATTATTTGCATCATCAGCTTCAAGATGTCTTGTTGAAACGGAATAGGGCTGGTGTGTCCATCGTCTTCTATTAATGTCAAACCATCTCTGCCACAAAATATAAGCTCTAAAAAATGATGTATCAATCAGGCTTGTACGGCTCTTGCTCTGGTATGGCTCAGCATAAAATGGATAGACTTGAGCAGCGTAAATAACAAGTGTATCTGAGTGTTCATAGGCCGTTGAATTGCTCTGGAGCGGATCAAAATCAACGCCCACCATGACATTGATAACACACGAGTCCGGCGATGTAATAGATGTGTCGACTCTGTCCCATAAGTCCCTTTGAAGGATCGGTATCCACACTAGAAATTGAAAGCAAGGTAGGAAAGCATGACGATAGCTAATCTAAGCATGATGGTAACAGATCGAAGCATGTGGAAACGAACCCGAGCATGATAGTAACAATCTCGAGTATGACGTTAGCAAACTTATGCGTGATGAGAGCTAACCCAAGCATAACGCGATCAAAATTGGTAGATACACTCTAACCCATCAAGCTTGTTTTGATGCATCTGCTATGAAAAATAACAGTAAGGTAACTACTCAGGACTATCTATTCTAAGATGAAGGAACCAGCCAGCATACCCTAGTTATCCTTGCAACTCATTTTGACTCGAAAAACATTTCAAATATTTCCCACTCTAGATTCGTATAACCATGCTCTGATACCACCTTTGTTACACCCCCGATCTGGTCTAAGTACAAGTTAACTCGACCGGTCGTGCAACAATCAAACAAGAACATGCATAACCAATCACTAGTAACTAAAACCAAAGCGAGAAGCCGCAATGTGTACATAAATGATTAACTTGAAGATCCCAAAATAGATCCAGTTACCTTAGGCCAATCACCTATGTACACATATCCTATTAGGTACAACACAAGGTTTTTCAACCCGACAGAGTAATACCCAATAGTTAGTTCGTCCGGACAGGGACTAATATCATATGGAACTCGTACTTAAAGAAACATTTTTTAATACATTATCTAATATTCTTTCAAAAGCATCTTACAAAATGTTAAGGATAACCTCGAGGTTTTCTGTCAACAAACTTTATACATAAGACATATCAAAACTACTTTGCCAGGATAATAAAAATACCACGGGCTAATGATGTTCTTTCCCGTCCTAGAGTAAAGTTCTCCAGCATATTGGTTACCTGCATCACAAATGAGTCATGAGTAACTAGTTTACTCGGTGAGTCTAATCACGCACCCCAACAATATTAATAGTATCCTGAGCAGTCGACACCATGAATGCAGTGGAAATATATTCCATAATTATTATATATAAGGCCTATCATTCCATCGACGTGAATCATATCTTAGCATCACCTCCACAACACCCGCCATTCACTCATACGTATAATATATATACTAAACCCGGAAAACCACCAAGGCTAACTGAGCCTAGCGGGAAAGATAAATATAACCATCATCTCAATCAGATATTCCAAGATCGAACTTCTAGTACTACATGTAGTTACACGGCCTCCAGAGTGTGACCCCATCATCGTGTCTTCATGACCAAGTTCCATTCGCAGGAACAAGTCACGGTAATGGGGGGACTTTAGGGAGAGTGAATATGATAAGACTTCACATGATTCATTCATATACTTAATAATATACTTATATAATAGTACTTGAGAACAAGTACTAAGGCTCGTGATAAACCTCAAATAATAATTCATAATATTTCTTAAGTATTTGTAATATATAAACACTTCGCAATTTAATATAGTTCAAGAGACTTACTTATATATCACCCATAATCATTTATTTTACTCAAGCAACCCTCATTCATAACTCAGCAGTCATCTATCTAGACTCACTTTTTAATCCATGAGATTGGCTAAGGAAGACTAGACTCGAGCTCAAGCTAATCACACTCCACTTCACTTCTGATTCAGAACGTCCACATGGAAGGATCCGGTTGATCCCACCACTGACCTCGACCATCTGAACTAAAAACAGAATGGTTGGAACAAAGGTATATCAGTCCGGTACAAGCAGAATTCTACTCAGCTCAGTTCATCAACTTTTATCAGTTCACTAACGATTCTAGGAAAATGATCAGTTCATGATCAACTTCTTACCAAGACATAATATGGCTCTTCTTGATGAACCAGCTTTATTCTTCAAGCTTCTCTTGACCATTGACGAACCAACTAAAAGGCTTGATGATCTCGGCTCAACACTTCTTTCAAGCTGAACTCGCGATCTGACCATCATCAAAACAAAAACGGAACTCGGTTCAGAACAGGGTAAGGCTGGTGATTTAATCTGAACACTTCACCTTTCTTCTTCCTCACATCCTCAACAACACAGACTGGTTGAAGAAGAACAGCACCCAAAATTCTCTTGATTTTTCTCTTAATTCTTCCCTTAATTTTCTGTCTGATTTTCTCTCCTCTCTCTCTGAATTTTCTGTGTTTCTCTCAGGTTTATGCACGACCAGAATGAAGAAGAAGAGGTTAAAAAGATGTGAGAGCTACTTCTGATTGTCTTTAGATGAGTGTCCAGCTGAGGGACCAAAGAAGGGGTAGTGAAGACAGCTAGAAAACTGCTTCACCACTTTAAGAATCAGCTGCTGTCTTTTCCTTCACCTGAAGCAAGCTCCAGCCAGAACATGTGCTTCTCATATGACAACTCTAGAAGCAGGCAAGCAGGAAGCTTGTTATTTTCTTGTGACATTTACTACAGAAGCAAGCAAACATGAAGGTGCAAGACATGTGACTTGGTTACTAATAAAGCAGCTGAGACGGTGAAGTACATGACGGGTCAGAATTATTTAAAAAGCTACTCGATCATTCTGAAAAAATTTTCTACCAAATATTTCTTGTCTTTCGGCTCACGTCTTGCTCTCGGAAAATATTGTTCAGCTAAATATATACTCGACCATAATATTTAATACACAACCTGATCATCCAATACGCGACGAGAAACATCATAAGATAGTCATTTGACCACTAGAGTGTCCCGTCAAGTCATTGGCTTACTTGGTCAATTTTATTTTAATTATGGTCGGACCATTTCCAAATTGATCTTACTGAATTTTTCGACCAAAACTATATCTGCTCGTGAGGGTTATTACACCCCCGGTACACGCAAAACCTGTAGAAGGAGAACCGCTCTTCCTGTACATCTCCGTATCAACCACGACAGTAAGCAGTGTCCTTATCCGAGAAGAACGCGGGGATCAAAAGCCCATTTTATACGTGAGCAAAACTCTGCTTGACGCAGAGACACGCTATCCAATGATGGAAAAACTGGCACTTACCGTAGTAATGTGAGCACGAAAGCTAAGGCCGTACTTGCAGTCCCATACGATCGCAGTACTCACATCATTCCCACTACAGGCTATCTTGCATAGTCCCAGTCAATATGGGAGATTGGAAAAATGGGCGATCGAACTAAGTGAATACGACATCGAGTATCGAGTGAAAACCTACTCAAAATCACAAATACTCGCTGATTTCTTAGTAAAATTCCCTGCGGGATGAACTGCCAGCCGAGAACCCGACTCGACCTGGACCCTCCACGTCGATGGATCCTTATCCAAGAAAGATTCTGGGATAGGAATCCGACTCGTGTCACCAACGGGGGAATTACTGGAACAATCATTCTGACTAATCTTCCATGCCTCAAACAACGAGGCTGAATACAAAGCCCTGGTTGCAGCATTAAGATTGCCAAACGGCTTGAAAATACGCAACATTCACGCCTACTGTTACTCCCAACTCGTGGCAAGCCAATACAGCGGGGAGTACGAAGCAAGAGACAAAAGAATGGACGCCTACTTAAAACTTGTTCGAGAACTAGCTCAAAGCTTTGACCAGTTTGTGCTCACCCGTGTTCTGAGAGCCGAAAACTCTCAGGCCGACGCCCTAGCCGCCCTAGCATCCAGTTTGGACCCAGGGTTAAGCAGGGTGATTCCCGTAGAATTCATAGAACATCCTAGCATTGGACCACATGTTGTCATAAAACTAATCGATTCTCCGACGGCGATACTGGCGAAGTCGATGACCAAACCGCACAAGAATCTAAGCGGATAGAATACGGATTCAACAAACCTTGGACGAAGGCAATCATTGCGTATATTACCAACGGAGAACTCCAGGCAGAAAAATGGGCTGTCCAAAAGATTAAAACCCAAGCCGCGCGATACGTCTTGGTTGACGGGGAACTATACAAGTGGAGATTTTCAGGGCCACTCATGACGTGCGTAGAAGGAGAAAAGGAGCGAAAAATAATGGAAAAGGTCCATTCTGGTTCCTGTGTAAATCACTCTGGTTGAATATCTCTCGCAGTCAAAATAATGCAACGGACACTACTGGCCAACAATGATCAAAGACTGCGAGGACTTTCGCAGAAATGCGAAAAGTGCCAAAGGCATGCCCCAACTATCCATCAACCAGCAGAGGTCCTCTCATCAATCTCGGCACCATACCCATTCATGCGACGGTCCATGGATATAGTCGGGCCAATGCATATGTCGAAACAAAAAAGGTTCTTGCTGGTCTTGACAAACTTCTTCTGAAAGTTGTTGGAAACAGACTCCTATGCAAGCACTAAGGACGCCCAAGTCAAAATTTTTGTTTGGAAACATATTGTTTTCAGGCACGAAGTCCCGTATGAAATCGTAAGAGACAATGGGTCTCAATTTATTTCGACTAGATTCGAGTCCTTCTGCGAAAATGGAAGATTCGACTAACAAAATTAACCCTAGATACCCACAATGTAATGGCCAGGCCGAAACTACAAATAAAACCATCCTTGATGGACGCCAAGAAGGGTAGATGGGCCGACGAACTTGAATGAGTCCTATGGTCGCATTGCACAACTCCGAGACGTGCGACGGGAGAAACCTCATTCGCCCTCATATACGGAGTAGAATGCATGATCCCAACGGGGGTCGAGTTTCCCGGAGTGCGCAGAAGGTTACTCCCAGAATGAGAAGAGTCAAACAATCTGATGTTCCTCGACGAGCTAGACCTAATCAACGAACGCCGGGAACAGGCCCTTATACGTATCAAAAATTATCAACATGGGCTGCAAAGTACTATATCATTAACGTATGAAGCCGCAGATTCAAATAAAGTGACCTAGTCCTTTGAAAAGTTTTCCAGAACACCGCCGAACGGAACGCTGGAAAACTCGGAGCAAACTGGGAAGGCCCATACAAAGTAATAAAGGTTGTCCGACCGAGCTCATACGACATCGCGAATATGCAAGATATCAAAATTCCGAGAACTTGGAATGCGATGCATCTCAAGAAATACTACCACTAAAACAATGCTTAGCACTGAACTACAAGACGGATTGATCCCTGAAAAGGGTACGTAGGCAGTTCGTCGCATGACGAGCCCAGCTGTCCCCCCTCATCAAAAAAGGGGGGGAGTGGGTAAGTATATGTATACTCGAATACTCCCAAAAACTCGAAACTATTCACTTCCGGATTTGATATTTTTTTAAAACTTTTGTGGAAAAACTCCCACAAAATCGACACAAAAATTCAACCTTTGACGTGGCCAGGATAATAAAACTACTACTGGCTAATGATGTTCCTTCCCGTCCTAGAGTAAAGGTCTCCAGCCTACTGGTTACCTGGATCACAAATGAGTCATGAGTAACTAGTTTACTCGGTGAGTGTAATCCCGCACCCCCAACACATATTAATAGTATCCTGAGCAGTCGAGACCATGAATGCAATGGAAATATATTCCATAATTATTATATATAAGGCCTATCATTCCATCGACGTGTCCTCATGACCATGTTCCATTCGCAGGAACAAGTCACGGTAATGGGGGGACTTTAGGGAGAGTGAATATGATAAGACTTCACATGATTCATTCATATACTTAATAATATACTTATATATTAGTACTTGAGAACAAGTACTAAGGCTCGTGATAAACCTCAAATAATAATTCATAATATTTCTTAAGTAATTGTAATATATAAACACTTCGCAGTTTAATATAGTTCAAGAGACTTACTTATATATCACCCATAATCATTTATTTTACTCAAGCAACCCTCATTCATAACTCAGCAGTCATCTATCTAGACTCACTTTTTAATCCATGAGATTGGCTAAGGAAGACTAGACTCGAGCTCAAGCTAATCATACTCCACTTCACTTCTGATTCAGAACGTCCACAAGGAAGGATCCGGTTGATCCCACCACTGACCTCGACCATCTGAACTAAAAACAGAATGGTTGGAACAAAGGTATATCAGTGCGGTACAAGCAAAATTCTACTCAGCTCAGTTCATCAACTTTTATCAATTCACTAACGATTCTAGGAAAATGATCAGTTCATGCTCAACTTCTTACCAAGACATAATATGGCTCTTCTTGATGAACCAGCTTTATTCTTCAAGCATCTCTTGACCATTGACCAACCAACTAAAAGGCTTGATGATCTTGGCTCAACACTTCTTTCAAGCTGAACTCGCGATCTGACCATCATCAAAACAAAAACGAAACTCGGTTCAGAACAGGGTAAGGCTGGTGATTTAATCTTAACACTTCACCTTTCTTATTCCTCACATCCTCAACAACACAGACTGGTTGAAGAAGAAAAGCACCCAGAATTCTCTTGATTTTTCTCTTAATTTTTCCCTGAATTTTCTCTCTGATTTTCTCGCCTCTCTCTCTGAATTTTCTGTGTTTCTCTCAGGTTTATGCATGACCAGAATGAAGAAGAAGAGGTTAAAAAGATGTGAGAGCTACTTCTGATTGTCTTTAGATGAGTGTCCAGCTGAGGGACCAAAGAAGGGGTAGTGAAGACAGCTAGAGAACTGCTTCACCACTTTAAGAATCAGCTGCTGTCTTTTCCTTCACCTGAAGCAAGCTCCAGCCAGAACATGTGCTTCTCATATGAAAACTCTAGAAGCAGGCAAGCAGGAAGCTTGTGACTTTCTTGTGACATTTACTACAGAAGCAAGCAAACAGGAAGGTGCAAGGCATGTGACTTGGTTACTAATAAAGCAGCTGAGACGGTGAAGTACATGACGGGTCAGAATTATTTAGAAAGCTACTCGATTATTCTGAAAAAAAATTTGACCAAATATTTCTTGTTTTTCGGCTCACGTCTTGCTCCCGAAAAATATTGTTCAGCTAAATATATACTCGACCATAATTTTTAATACACAACCTGATAATCCAATACGCGATGAGAAACATCATAAGATAGTCATTTGACAACTAGACTGTCCCGTCAAGTCATCTGCTTACTTGGTCAATTTTATTTTAATTATGGTCGGACCATTTCCAAACTGATCTTACTGAATTTCTCGACCAAAACTATATCTGCTCGTGACGGTTATTACACCCCCAGTACTCGCGAAACCTGTAGAAGGAGAACCGCTATTCCTGTACATCTCCGTATCAACCACGGCAGTAAGCAGTGTCCTTATCCGAGAAGAACGCGGCGTCAAAAGCCCATTTTATACGTGAGCAAAACTCTGCTTGATGCAGAGACACGCTATCCAATGATGGAAAATCTGGCACTTACCGTAGTAATGTGAGCACGAAAGCTAAGGTCGTACTTCCAGTCCCATACGATCGCAGTACTCACATCATTCCCACTACAGGCTATCTTGCATAGTCCCAGTCAATATGGGAGATTGGCAAAATGGGCGATCAAACTAGGTGAATACGACATCGAGTATCGAGCGAAAACCTGCTCAAAATTACAAACACTCGCTGATTTCTTAGTAAAACTCCCTGCGGGATGAACTGCTAGCCGAGAACCCGACTCGACCTGGACCTTACACGTCGACGGATCCTTATCCAAGCAAGGTTCTAGGATAGGAATCCGACTAGTGTCACTAACGGGGGAAGTACTGGAACAATCATTCTGACTAATCTTCCACGCCTCAAACAACGAGGCTGAATACGAAGCCCTGATTGCAGCATAACGATTGCCAAACGGCTTGAAAATACCCAATATTCACGCCTACTGTTACTCCCAACTCGTGGCAAGCCAATACAGCGGGGAGTACGAAGCAAGAGACGAAAGAATGGACGCCTACTTAAAACTTGTTCGTGAATTAGCTCAAAGCTCTGCCCAGTTTGCGCCCACCCGTGTTCAGAGAGCCGAAAACTCTCAGGCCGACGCCCTAGCCGCCCTAGCATCCAGTTTGGACCCAGGGTTAAGCAGGGTGATTCCCATAGAATTCATAGAACATCCTAGCATTGGACCACATGTTGTCATAAAACTAATCGATTCTTCGACAGCGATACTGGCGAAGTCGATGACCAAACCGCACAAGAATCTAGGCGGATAGAATACGGATTCAACAAACCTTGGACGAAGGCAATCATTGCGTATATTACAAACGGAGAACTCCAGGCAGAAAAATGGGCTGTCCGAAAGATTAAAACCCAAGCCGCACGATACGTCTTGGTTGACGGGGAACTATACAAGTGGAGATTTTCAGGGCCACTCATGACCTGCGTAGAAGGAGAAAAGGCGCGAAAAATAATGGTAAAGGTCCATTCTGGTTCCTGTGGAAATCACTCTGGTGGAAGATCTCTCGCAGTCAAAATAATGCAACAGACACTACTGGCCAACAATGATCAAAGACTGCGAGGACTTTGCGCAGAAATGCGAAAAGTGCCAAAGGCATGCCCCAACTATCCATCAACCAGCAGAGGTCCTCTCATCAATCTCGGCACCATACCCATTCATGCGATGGTCGATGGATATAGTAGGGCCCATGCATATGTCGAAACCAAAAAAGGTTCTTGCTGGTCTTGACTGACTTCTTCTGAAAGTGGTTGGAAACAGACTCCTACGCAAGCATTAAGGACGCCCAAATCAAAAATTTTGTTTGGAAAATATTGTTTTCAGGCACGAAGTCCTGTAAGAAATCGTAACAGACAATGGGTCTCAATTTATTTTGACTAGATTCGAGTCCTTCTGCGAAAATGAAGATTTGACTAACAAAATCAACCCTAGATACCCACAATGTAATGGCCAGGCCGAAACTACAAATAAAACCATCCTTGATTTGACGCCAAGAAGGGTAGATGGGCCGACGAACTTGAATGAGTCCTATGGTCGCATTGCACAACTCCGAGACGCGCGACGGGAGAAACCCCATTCGCCCTCATATACGGAGTAGAATGCATGATCCCAACGGAGGTCGAGTTTCCAGGAGTGCGCAGAAGGTTACTCCCAGAACAAGAAGAGTCAAACAATCTGATGTTGCTCGACGAGTTAGACCTAATCAATGAACGCCGGGAACAGGCCCTTATACGTATCAAAAATTATCAACATGGGCTGCAAAGTACTATAACATTAACGTATGAAGCCGCAGATTCAAATAAGGTGACCTAGTCCTTTGAAAAGTTTTCCAGAACACCGCCGAACGGAACGCTGGAAAACTCGGAGCAAACTGGGAAGGACCGTAAAAAGTAATAAAGGTTGTCCGACCGAGCTCGTACGAAATCGTGAATATGCAAGATATCAAAATTCCGAGAACTTGGAATGTGATGCATCTCAAGAAATACTACCACTAAAACAATGCTTAGCACTGAACTACAAGACGGATTGATCCCTGAAAAGGGTACGTAGGCAGTTCGTCGCAAGAAGAGCCCAGCTGTCCCCCTCATCAAAAAAGGGGGGAGTGGGTACGTATACGTATACTCGAATACTCCCAAAAACTCGAAAATATTCACTTCCGGATTTGATCTTTTTTTGAAACTTTTTTGGAAAAACTCCCACAAAATTGACACAAAAATTCAACCTTTGACGTGGCGAGACGTCGCTAATGCTCGAAGGACTCCTTTCTCTGTCGTAAAAACTTCCCAAAATAAAATACTCGCACTAAAAAACAGTCTATCTACGACTATAAAACACGCACACCTTCTTAAAACGTATACTTCGCGAAGAATCAAAAAAAGGCACCAATAAGTTCGTTGCTGATCACAACAAACTCTTAAACGTCCTAAATAGACTAACCCATCTAGTCGAGATAGATCTCAAACACCCGACATGAGGGTAATAGCGCTATAAAAGAAATCCAAAATTTTGGTCTGCACTTTCGAGAGGCTTAAAATTGTCCCCGAAGAGATGCTCGATTCCTACCATACGAGTCACCTAAGCCAATAACATATCACGGACTCTAAAGCGGGATGGAATCTGGTCGAAAACAATACAGGAAGCGTAAGTCGGAGTAGTCAACGCACCCCCTAGAACCGTGATTAGACCTAGGTCTTTCCCTAAACCCAGCACACTGGTCTCTAACGTCTCAAGGCATGATATCAAAAAGATACGAGATACTAAAAGCCTGTCTCTTCACCCATATCTAATCACTCTCGGAACCTTGGAAAAGTTTAAAACATCCCGAACGAGCAATGAATAGGATGATCAACAAAAGAGTTGAGAGCGAGATGAAAACTCGTATCCTCTCCTCTATACTTAAAGTCTACATCTATTCGCCCCTAACGATACCCGATAAAACCTTGGAAAACAAGGAAAGAGTTCATTTAAAAAAAAGGGTCGCAGAAGCGAATGGGATTCAAAGCTACAAGCAGCCAGTCCCATGATAAAAATACGGCCACACTCGGCCGGATCAAAACACAAACATATAACATTAAAATAAACAAAGTCTCATACGTGACTTTGAACTCAATCGTCCTCCGCACGCAGAGCCTCAACTTCACCAGTCATCCCCTCCGCATTCTTAACCGCCTCGCCTGCACCTTCCTTGGCTGCAGTACTCTGACCGTCGACACCGTCCGAGCAATGTGGAAGATACATTTGGATTTCAGGCCTGCTAGGATCAGGTCAAAGTCCCCATCTGCGTCCGCCAACTCCGCTCTGCGAACAGAAAGCTTGGCATTCTCAGTTCGCGAGGACGGAGGTGCATCACCATTAAACAACTGGACATGTTGCATCCCTCCCTCGATGCTCCCCAGGGCCAAGTCCCTAACATGGACAGCCTCCAACGAATCAAGGAAGTCAGTGTTCCTTGCCAGACGGGTTCAAAACTCGGCACGAATGATCTCTTGGGCCTCATCGGTCACACCAACCGACGATTCCAGGTCACTCTTGATCTTACGCTTTAGTCGGCGCAGTATCGAAAACTTGGCAATCTTTGCCTATTTCACTTTAAGCAATGAGCTAGCAGTCATCCCAAGATCCCGCTCCAACTCACCGATCTGAGACGTGAAGTAGGCTATCTCAAGGGAGTGGGCATCCTTGATAACCGTCAATCTCCATTCAAACTGCAAAGATTTCTCTCGCGTTTCCGCCAAGTCCTTAGCAAGACAGCCGGCCTCCAACCCGCACTCACTGATCATACCATCGATCAGCGAGACAATCTGGGAAAAGGGAAATAATTAGTCGATGCACGGAAAGGGGAAATGGACGAAAAAGGAAGAAGATGATTTTAAACAATACCTTACCACGATCTCTGGAAACCGTCGCGGGCAGAGAGTTAGTCTCAGGCACCTTGGTGCTTCTCCTCTTCTTAGATGTGTATGGGTTAACGCAGGGTCTCTTACACCCTTCGTCATAGAAGCCGGAATCATGCCCGGTGCAGACAACCCCAAGACGATCGTCTTCTTGACTGGGGGAGGAGGCATCGATTCCTGAACCGGGTCCACATCGAAAACCTGAACCGGGGTCGTAGAGGAATCTGACGGTTGAACTTCGAATGCTAGCACATGTGCGGTACCTCCTCTCCGGTAGGAACAACATTGCCCATCGGGGGAACCTCTTGGGCCAAGGTATCCACTTGAGCTACAGATCTCGGAGACGTAACGCATGCAGGGTTCACTGTCTCCTCTGCCTCATGACGAGCCAACACGCTCCGGAAAGCAAGGAATTCTGTAATGTGAGCCGGGACGGCTCCAGCGGTAGGAAGATCCAACGGATTCGCACCAGCAGCGTTGCTCATTTAGACATCACCACTCCTCTGAAAGTTACTGGAAGAAGACATTTCAGCAGGAAAAAATTCTCTCTAAACAAGAAAGCAAACTTGAGAAAATTAGAGAGTGTGGAGAAAATGAGAAATGGGAGGCTATATTTTTAGAAAAAACAAAGGCTAAAGGATTTTCCACATTAAAATAATCGAAAAAAAAAACATTTCGAGAAAAACTAATTTTTACCGCGGATTCCGATTAAACACCATCACTCGCCCGCAAGAATCGTGCCTGAAACCCGCAAGCTAGGGGCTAACTGTTGGGGTCAAAAATGGTATTTTTGAAATGATCATCTAAAAAATTGTGTTTCTATACGAATGCAGTCTCGGAATCGACTTAACAAAAGTCTCCAGGCCAAAACTCGAAAGAAAGGAACACGGATCGACCAACTCGCCTGTATTGCGATTTGGACTGTCCAACTCGCCACACGGGCGAGTTGGATGACACAGACCAACGAACTCACTATACGGGTGAGTTAGACGGCACCGAACGACCAACTCACCCGTACGGCGAGTTGGACAAGGCAAACTCGCCATATGGGCGAGTTGGATGGCACGGATTGACCAACTCGTCTGTACGGCGAGTTGGACGGAACGGACCAACCAACTCGCCATACGGGTGAGTTGGACGGAATGACACTACCAACTCGCCCGTGTGGCGAGTTGGACAAGGCCAACTCGCCAAACGGGCGAGTTAGATGGCAAGAGCAGTCCAACCTACTCGTTCAGCAAGTCAGATCAAATCAATCCAGTTTCCCCTCGTCCTCGTTAAACTCCCTCTTTTCATACTTGTTTGAAATTCTCTTTGTTATGTCTCGATCGGGATTGACATTGGAACTTTACCGAAAGAACTCGTTTTCTCGAGAAGGGATTGGGTCGATCATATGAGATGATAACGGTTAACTAAACACCTAGAGTTACGCACCCCATACGAAAGATCCTAACTCTCGGACGGCGTCGTCTTAGCAATGTTATTTCGATAAAATCATAGAAACGCCTAAGTTAGAAAACGTCTCAACGAGGTCTAAAGCTCGGCTAAAGGCCCACTCGCGATTTTATCCAAAATCAAGCCCAAACTTTGTGATGGTTTATTTTTTATTTTGCGGGAAGGGATAAATGTCAAGATCGAATGATAAATGTTAAGTTTCCGAAGATAATCATGAAGATCAAGGAAAAAAAAGGAATATTTCCGCAAAGAGATAAATTCGACCAAGGGCAGAAGGGGAAAGAGAAAACCACCTTTAGAGGAGTATATAAGGATTTCAAGGGTGATGATGCAGAGGACACAAAAAAATCTCCACTCAGAGCAAACATAGCTTAGCACCTAGAGTATTAAGGCAACTTTCCGTTTTTGTTATTCGAGCTGCGACTCAACTAGAGTTTTGCAGTCTTAGGTTATTTGAACTAGGGATCTCGCCGACAGCTCTGAAAGCCTAGGCTCCTATACTGTAATAAACGCTCATACGAAAATTCGGAATAAGACATCTATTTTCTCTCTTTTAGATTCTTACTTTGTTTTCAATAATTAATCCGTATCTGATTGATTGGCGTGTGGTTTAGCAGATATCCGGGACCTCTGGGAAACTATGGTTTACCATGCGTTCCTAATTCAACGAAACTCGACAGTGCGAATTTCGGTTCCTACAATCTTCGTAAACATTTAACTAGTATATCCTTGTAAAATCGTCGTAAATGTTACGAAGAGTTTACAACTATTTGCTTGTAAATTGCTTGTAAATTATTCCCTCCATCCGTCCCTTTTTTCTAAGGACCACCTTGAAAGAAAACAAACCATCAATTAATTAAAATTTTATGCAAATTAAATAAAAATTAAAAGTAATAAAATAAATAGATTACTTTTTTCAAAGATCTAGTCCATCTCCTGTGTAGTCAATAAAGTAACCATCCCGAAGGGGTAAAATGGTTGAGATCAACAAAGTCGAAATTTAGAGCCAAGCTTTTGGGAAGCAAAGTATGGTGAGGAATATTGAGTTTTGGTCATATAAAACTTAACATGGTTCAGAGAAAATGGAAGAGTAGTCGAGCATCAACCTTGTGGTCGAGTCGAGGGAAATAAGGATTGGTCGAGAAATTTTGAAATACAAGGTGGTCAAAGAATTGACCGTGAGTGAAGCACGAGCCGAATAAGCTGCTCGACCATTGTTAGACAATGTCTTAGATTGATCAGAGGGACGTTTTGGAAGCATCGTGTTTTTTGAAGCACGACGTTTTAGAAGCTCGACGTTTTAGAAGCACGACGTTCTTAAGCATGGAGTTTTCAGCAAAACTTCGTATCAGTAAATATTATTTCGGAGTAAAAATAAGTCGGAAGCAGGACAATAATTAAGCATGACGGGAAGTAAGCACGATGGGATCGAAACACAACAGGAAAACCCGAAGTTGGGCAAAAACCCTAATTTTGGTATTATGGAATTTCTCGGGTTAGCCAAAAGCTCGGGAAATATTTTACATCAATTCATAATTCAGTTAGGAATTTATTAAAAATATTCTGCACATCAGAACGGGAGCGGAAAAATATTTGGTATTGATCGCGGGTCAAAAATATACAGGAAGGACCGAAATCAGATGAACGGACCGAGAAGCACACGGTGGCTCCGTGGATGGGATCAGGACGTGTTGTCAACCATCTAACAAGCTGAGTGTCTGCACAAGCACGAGGTGTCTCCATGCATGGAAGCAAGACATGCGGCTTGACATGTTGAAGCACGAGGTGTCGTCGCGCTTGCAACTGAAACATGTTGATTGACATGTGGCCGTTGTGGTGTTGCCTTGCATTCAACCAAGACATGCTGCTAGACATGTGGACGACTTGGTGTAAACTTTGTGTAAAGCTCTCTGTCTACACAAGCATGAGGTGTCACCGTGCATGGAAGCAAAACATGAAGCATGACATGTAGAAGCATGAGGTGTCGTCGCACATGCAACTGAAGCATGCTGATCGACATGTGGACGCTGTGGTGTTGCCTTTTATGCAGCCAGGACGTGAATAAGACATCTGGAGGAAGTGGTGTCACCTTAAATGCCATCCTGTTCATGCATCTAGCCATGTGGAGCACGAGGTGCCGCCGTGCATGCGTCCGGAGCCATGCGAAGCGACACACGGGTGGCCACCAACCTGAATCTGATTTGTTTCTGCTTCCTATAAATACCCCAAGACCCCATATCATTTCAACACCTCCAGACCTGTCCAAATACAGTTACAAACGTGAGAGAAAAGTAGAAGAAAGCAAGAGTTTTCGAGCTTTTTCGAGAGTTTTAGAGAGTTTTCGAGGTTAGTTTCTCTACCATTTTCAGTCAGCGCCTAGAGAAGGTTCTGCTCGAGTTGAGTTCAGTCAATACCAGTACAAGGGGAGGTTCTGTCAAAGTCAATATAATTCCAGTCCATTCCATTCAAGTCGTCAAGGTTGGGTTTGGCCAAGTCCCCTCCGATCAACAAGCTGCTTATCGGCATAGAACACTGTGAGTTGATTTGTTTGAATTCCTCTTGGAATTTAGGATAGTATTATGGTTATGCTTGAGTTCCACTTGGAACTTAGGGTAGATAGAGTTGCATATAGAGTAGAATGCTCACATTATTGCATGGTAGAGTCCTTAGGATTTTTTATTTATCGAACCGGACTCAGTTTAGGACGGCCTAAGCTGAGATGAAATAGAATTAAGACTGAGTTAATAACCTGACTAGGACTAGGGCTAGGATGCATCATGTTTCCTATTCTTGCGTGTTGATGTGGTTGAGGGCAGGTTCCCGTTATCTTTAAAGATAATTTCGTAGCAGGAGGCCGAACTATCTGGGTAACGGTATGATTGAGTTGATTGAATGTTAGATTAGTTAAATGCTTGATTATTTAATTAATCTTGTTGACTGAGGTTAGCCAGTTCCTTGTAAAGGAGTGACTAAGTGGTTGATTTATTTAGTTATGATATTGTTGTTTAGTTTATTATATGTTAGTACTAAGGGTCTTAGGCCATATAGGCCGGACTAATGGTACTATTTGTTAGTATTGTAGAGTCGAGAGTCTAGTTAGGAACTGGAACTTTAGCCTTAGGCTAGGTTCTGGAATAAGGTTGTCTTGAGTGTGTGTTGCCGACAGCATGTGCATAACCCACCCATGCTAGGCATGTTTAGGGGTGATTAATGTTTCCTCGACCTTGTACCCAGCGGGTTCAAGGAAACCCCTTATTCGCTGGATCAAGAAAACTCAGAGAGACGGGTTCATGGACCAGGGCTGAGTGTTACACGACGGTGTAATGTGGCAGTGACCCGATGGACTGTGGGCTATCGCGCGGTGACCAGATTGACTGTGGGCCGCGCTCGGTTGAAAGTTCCTTCTTCTGGACTTTGTGGTAGGGAGATAGGATATTGCCGATGTAGATGATGTGATCATGGAAAGCACCAAGGAATGGAAGCATGAACCTGAACCTGAAGAGCTTGTAGCTGAGGATGCAACATTAGATAATGCATTGAAACAAGAAGAATACATTGGTCTTTGTCGAAGCTTGATCATCCAAGACACCTTAGCCATCATTCAGTCCATTCCACCTTCAAGCTGATCATCAACTAGGCAAGTAGGATTGTGTGTACTCTTTTCCTCACTTTGGTTTTGTCCCAATGGGTTTTACGGAGGGAGGTTTTTAACGAGGCCACAAGACTACTTCACATATCACCTAGATGATGATCTCAACAACCACATATCTACCTTATGCTATGTTTTTATCCTATGCTTTTTATTTCATGTTTATTTCGAATATTCTTTAGGGGAGGAGCGTTTTTCTCATTAGTCTCTTTGTTTTCCCGAGACCTTGTGCATGTACAAGGATCTCTCTATTTATATGTTCAGGAAACCCTTCTCTAAGGCAAGAAATCTTTTATCGAAAACCTTTTTTCTCTTCTCTCTTGTCTTTGGCGAGTTGAAGTGATTCTGGTGTGTAATATCCAGAGTCTAAGGGTGTCTAAGTTGGTGTGTCATATCCTATTTAGTCATCTAGGAGTATCAAGAGATCATCCATCCCTCTTGTGTCACCATTCGATCCACATGCCTTGAGAAACTTGAGTCTTTTGATTCTTTTCTGTAAGGATTATCCCATCCATTCAGAGAAGCATCCTAGGATCTTATTAAGTGGTATCAGAGCAACTCTGGAAGGGAAGTGTTCATCTTTCTCTCTGATTTTCGATTTGTCTCTTCATATTCATGCTAAGAACTGATAGATCTGTGTTGTGGCTGTCGAAATCTGAAAGATTAGGATCTTCTGATCTTGTTTATATGTTTAGACTCTTCACATACTTTCTGATTAAGTTTTTGAATCATCTGTTTGTAGGTTTCTGATTCTGTTTCTGAGAAATCGATTTGTGTGTGTGATAATCTACTCTATTTTGATTAAACCTATTGATTCTAGGTTAGAAACTGAAGCTGAATTCGAAATCTGCTTGTTCTGTGACAAGTTTAAAACTGTTTTGTTTCTGCTTTGAATCTATTTTGTTTCTGCTTTGAATCTATTTTGTTTCTGCTTTGAATCTGTTTTGTTTCTGTTCCAAGTGTGATTATGTTCGGTATCTGTTCTGTTGTTGTTCACTTGATCTGGATTCGAAATTTCAAGTACCAAGCTCTCTCTGTTTCAAGTGTTTAACTTCTGTTTTGTTGTTTGCTTGAGTCTAATTTCGAAAATTAAATACCAACCTGATTGTTTTCTGTTCCTGAAACTAGGCTGATCTTAAGCTTAATTTTTTTATTGTGTGTTTTGTTTATCTAGAACTTGTTACTGGTTCTCTTTTCTTTTGTTTCTCAGGTACCATGGCAGGAGATCAGAAAGGAGAACTCACTAAGGAAAAAAATATGTTACTCAAGGCTATGAATGCTCAGCTGCAGAAAGAGATGGAAGCCAACCTTGATAAATTTCGATAAGAGTTTAGACAAGAACTTCAACAAGCTACTGGTCTCAGTCTTGAGTCTAGAAGCAGTGAGAGGAGGCAGAGACGTGAGCATGAAGGCAGAGGCAATAGCAGAGAAAATTTTGCTGATCAAAAGCTGAAAATCCCTCCTTTCTATGGTGATGCTAATCCTGCTGCATATGTGGAGTGGGAAGAGAAGATGGAATTGATTTTCAGTTGTCAACACAATACTGAAAGAAAGAAGGTTCAAATGGCTACTGCTGAGTTTTGTGGTTATGCTTTAAGCTGGTGGAATCAATTGGTAAAGTCTAGAAGTCTTGATGGAAAAGAACCAGTGGAAACATGGCTTAAGCTGAGGGCTATGATGCGTAGAGAGTTTGTTCCAAGACAATACCACAACGAAGTACTTCGAAAGCAGTCTGAGACCAAGCTATGCTCTTCAAACTCAGTCCACAAACAACAAGACAGCATGACATCAAGTTCATCCAGTGATATTGGCTCATCTATCAAGGAACCAATCTGTTACAGCAAGGAGAAGACAGTCTCTAAGCCATTTAAAGAAGATAAACAATTCTGTTTATTCAGTGAAAAGGATAAGGAGGCATTGTTACAAGTAATGATGGATTTGGAGAAGCAAATCAAAATGACCAACACAGCACGTCCATCCATAGAAACACAGCATCAAGAACCAGTAACTACTGTTTCAAAACTCAAAGTGGCAAAACCAGAACCAGTAACTACTGTTTCAAAACTCAAAGTGGCAGAACAAGAACCAGTTGCGCCTATCCAAGAAGATCAAGCCAAAGTAACTTCACATATCTTTCATAAAGAAGAGCAGCCTGTTCAGAACGTCATGGTCCCTTACAAACAACACATGGTAGCATAGAAGACACCCAGGGAACCTCAGAGAGCTCGTAGAATGAATCAACTAATTGTCTTTGATCCATGTGATTTCCAAAAGACCTTCTTAGGTACTTTTCTGTTCACTCCTTTTGTTTGGTACAAGAACAGAGCCATGGAGCTATCAAGACATGACTTGGGCATGAGACAAGTTGTATTTGAGCCTGGAGGAGAGGTCTGGAATCAGAAGAACAAGATCAAACTAATTGAGAAGAATTCAGCTGCACCATAAGGTGTTGCAAGTCTCATCACAGCAAGATTTTCACTATGAAACCAACTGGAGAATGAAGCCAATTCAGTCACGGATCCAACAAACCAGACAACGCAGCAAATGGCCTCCTGATATTCAAGATATTGCTAATTTTGCAAAACATATCGGTTTGGATCAATTCCATGAGAAACCTATATCTGATTGTGCTGAAAGGTTACAGACCTACTCGTGGAGACCTGGAGCATATTTCCAAAAGATTATCATCCTTGGAGAGTTCTCTGTTCGTGCTAGAACCAGCAGGGGTCATAAGAAGTTGGAAGTTCATCAAAAAGACTTGCTTCTCGACCATGTCAAAATATGGAAGCCACCAGATATGCATCAGCTTCAATACCATTGCAGAGATTATCAAACCGTGATTGGATATGAAGAAGTCAATGGAGAAATTGGTGAAGTGATCACTGGATCAGGAGAAGAACTCATGTTTTCTTCTCAAATCAAAGAGAAACCACCAGATCAACTTAGTCTACAGCAATCTCCAAAGAAACCAACCCGAGGTAACTATCTAAACTCAAAGAAGAACATGAAACCTGATTTGCTTGCTGTTGGTACAGGAAAAACTGTTTTGAGGTCTACACTTTTCGAAAAGAAGGATATAAGCTATGAATCAAACTGTTCCACATTCTTAGTCCTTCCTACATCAACAAGAAATCAGTTCGAGGCTGAAATTAATTCAGAGTTGCAAGTTACTGATTCTACAACTCAGGTACACCTACACTTACTTTATTCTGAATTATCTGAGTTTAGAACATCTCAATCCTATATATGGCGACCAGGTGAGCATGCTAAGGTAAGTGATCATGTTTTCAAGAGTTCTTTTGTCGATTACACAGATATGATGCACTTGTTTTTGTCAAAAGAGCCATGTGCAGATTATGATGAAGCTTGGAAGCATAAAAGAAGAAACAACAAGTGTGAGGAAGATAAGAGGTTCAAGCCACCTGATTTGGATCAGGATAAGCACCAAGAAGTCACTGGCTTCATCCTCATCAAAGAAGCACCACCAGATGCAACACACAAGCCAAAACCGAGCAAAAACCAATTTGGGATAAGATTATTACTCTTTGATAAATTTTCATGTGCTAACTTGCTTTGTTTCAATGTATCAGGTTTGAGTAATGAATCAGGAACTAAATGGATTAATGCCTTCTACATATCCGAACCAGTCAGCAACAATGCCTATCAAATAGGCTTGCAAGTTAAGTGTAATCTTATTTTAAACTTTGATGTTACTGACTTGGTCCCCTCTATTGCAGGTAAAACATAATTGAGGACAAATCTTTTTGAAGAGGGAGGGGATGATGTGATCATGGAAAGCACCAAGGAATGGAAGCATGAACCTGAACCTGAAGAGCTTGTAGCTGAGGATGCAACATTGAAGAATGCATTGAAACAAGAAGAATACATTGGTCTTGGTCGAAGCTTGATCATCCAAGACACCTTAGCCATCATTCAATCCATTCCACCTTCAAGCTGATCATCAACTAGGCAAGTAGGATTGTGTGTACTCTTTTCCTCACTTTGGTTTTGTCCCAATGGGTTTTACGGAGGGAGGTTTTTAACGAGGCCACAAGACTACTTCACATATCACCTAGATGATGATCTCAACAACCACATATCTACCTTATGCTATGTTTTTATCCTATGCTTTTTATTTCATGTTTATTTCGAATATTCTTTAGGGGAGGAGCGTTTTTCTCATTAGTCTCTTTGTTTTCCCGAGACCTTGTGCATGTACAAGGATCTCTCTATTTATATGTTCAGGAAATCCTTCTCTAAGGCAAGCAATCTTTTATCGAAAACCTTTTCTCTCTTCTCTCTTGTCTTTGGCGAGTTGAAGTGTTTCTGGTGTGTAATATCCAGAGTCTAAGGGTGTCTAAGTTGGTGTGTCATATCCTATTTAGTCATCTAGGAGTATCAAGAGATCATCCATCCCCCTTGTGTCACCATTCGATCCACATGCCTTGAGAAACTTGAGTCTTTTGATTCGTTTCTGCAAGGATTATCCCATCCATTCAAAGAAGCATCCTAGAATCTTATTAGTAGAGGAACACGAAGTCACCATTTCCCAGGTTAGAGGGTCATGTTAAGTAAAGGGGTATGGAAACCTAGGGTAAGTGTAGCACCGATATACGGTGTTACTAGTTAGATATAGTCATAGTTAGTTAGAGTTTTATTATTGCGGTTGTGTTAAGTTGGTGATTGATTGTCTTGCAGGTTTCTAACACTGAGTTCTAATTCCGGGATAGGTACCGGATTAGGCTTGGTGTCTCTTTGGTTAGTATAGACCCGAAGTTGGCTGTTATATTTTTTGAGTGATTGCTTATGAAGGGTGGTGGATATTGAAATCTATGCGGTATCCTTGATTGGCCGATCATGTTCTTGTGATTGTTGGTCGACCGGTTAACAATACTTGTATAGTCTAAGTCTCTAACACTACATGAGTACTGAACTCAGGCATATATATGGTTAACTAGGGTTTGACTGTTTAGTCTTAGCTTTGTTTGCATGCTAGGGCTAGAATGATTGTTATTTTGGGTTGTCTGGGTTAGTTGCTAGGTTGCGGGTAGAGTCCACCAGCTCACTGAGTGTCCTTTTTGCAGGTCGCTTTAGTAAGGATGAACGGATAGCTTGGTGCTGGACGTTAGAACCGCCGGTGTAGATTTTCATGCCTTTTGTAAACAGTATTTTGATCTTCGTTGTGTTGACTCGATTTGACATTAGGCCGGGCCTAGTCTTGAATTATTCAATGTATGAATATTTCTTTTAATCAATAAAGTATTTGTTTTATATGCGCATCATGAGTACTCTGATATTTGACTAGTCTGGTCTAACACAACGTTAGGTCTTGGTACGGGTTGAAAAGCCTTTGGCCTTGATCTAAAACTCTTGGTACGGGTTACAAAGCCTTAAGCCATGATTTAGTGGGACGAGTTAGTGGATGAACATGTCTAGGTCGAGGAGTAAGTTTTAACTCTGACCGGATTGTCCTTAGCCCATCACGTAGCGTTTCCGAACCATGGTGTTGGGATGGACGGTCATTCATGTTCTTGTTTGATTGTTGGCTGGCTGGTTGGCTCATTTCATCTCTAAACCTGGGTGTTGGTCGGTCTATCAGTCATGTTCTTGCTTGATTGTTGGTCGGTGGGTCGACCATATGTCTAGGATGGTCCGGGGGTGTTACAGTTAATGTTTCGGGTAATCCATCTGGAGCGTTATGGGTCAGTTGCCTCTCGCGCTCTTCAATCCAAGCATCCCCATCCTGGTAGATCTTTTCCGACCTCTGATCTACAAAATCTTGTTCGATTTCGAGTGAGTATACTTGAATAGTTCAGAAAGAGATGGCATGACTCATGTGTTCTCAGCCTAAAAATATATTGAAGTAAAAATATTAATAATAGGATAAATGAAGAGATAAGATTAAATACTGAAAAGTAAACAAACTTACAAGATCTAGACGGATCCTTGCCAGGTAGTATGAAGCATTGACAAATTACCCTATGCATCCCTTGTCCAATAGGAAGCGGAGCACTGAGAGGCGACACAAATAGAATAAATTGCATAGAATAAACGGACTTCAAGATCTTTCTGTAATGATGATCATATCTCTCTCTCTCTCTCCAATCAATATATTCCAACTCTAAAACTCTGGAGTAACTTTACGGCTGCCTAGTTTCTGAATAATACATCTTATGTCTTAACAAAGATAGAAAACCCTAATAAATATTCTAAATTTTGGCCAGGGACTTGTCTTGCAATTAATGAAACTTCTGGGGAAAACTTGTAGTTTCTCAATCTTTCTGCCGACTTCATCATCGATCGATGCACAATGTTTGACGTTGATCGATGGTCTATTCATAAATCTGGATCCGACTGTGTTTTTGCTGGGCAATTCTAATTGTTCCAAAATAGTCCAAAAGCTTCAATTGCTTCCAATAAGTACTTAGACCTGTAAATACTCTAAAATAATATCAAATGCATATAAAAGACTCTAAATATACTATATATATCATAGATAAAATCCATAGTATATCACCCAAATAAAAATATTTATCAATGCTCTACCTAGTATTTTTTTAGCATGTAGTGAGTGTCGTCTTTGTGTGAGAAGAAGGAAGCATGCAATATTTTGTATACTACGTTAGTAAATCACTCTTGGATGCAGAAACACAATATAATCAGTCCGAGAAGCTGTCTCTAGATTTAATCGTAGCAGCCCAAATGATACAACCTTACTCCGAGGCTCAATCGATCGTGGTAGTAACATCATTACCTATCAAAGAAATACTCCATATGACAGAAGTATCAGGTTGATTTCCCATATAAGAGTAAAACAACGTAATATACAGCCTTACAAAGCCATTAAGTCACATGTGCTAGCCGCTTCGTGGCCAAATTTGCTTCAGACATGCTCCCTGTTGTAGAGAAAGAAATAGAAATTCACATGGATGATAATTAAGCAAGAGAATGGAAGCTCTTTGTGGATGGATCTTGCAATGTGAGCAAAGGCATAGTACTCACCTCACTTGTAAGAGACACCGCCTTTAAAGAAGTAAAATGCAACTCCAAAGCAACCAACAATGAAAGTGAATATTAGGCCCTGGTAGATGGACTCAGCCTTTCCAAACAGATGGGAGTTGTAAACCTAAAGGTGTTCAGTGACTTTCAGTTGTTAGTCAATCAAACTCTAGGAAAATATCAAGAAAAAGATGCAAGTATGGGCAAATTCTTAACTATAGCTAAGCGAATCTTTGACGTCTTCCTGAATTTCAAGCTCACACAAATCTAAAGGAACAGAATTCTCATGTGGATTTCCTGGCTAACCTCGGTTATTTTCTGGAAACCAAGATTCAGCTCAATATCCATTACATCCGGAGTCTTGGCTATGTAGCATGAGAAAAATTGGATGATTCCTAAATTAAATACCTAGAAAATGATTATTTCCAAACATCCAAGAGTATGAAGGAGAATCAAGAAGCCAACGGCCATATACTTCTTAACTAGGAGAAAACTATTTATGAGATCTTTCTATGACCCATACCTATGATGCATGGCATTCGAATATGCTAAATTTGTCCTAAATGAGTTTCACAAAGGAGAATACAGATCTCATTCTAACGGTGACACTTATTACTCAGAACCAAAACATCAGGTTACTATTGGGCCACTATGGCAGAAGATGCCATTCGCCCAGTCAAACATTGTGATTAATGTCCGAGACCTGCACAAGTCTCCAAGCTTCCATCAAAGAATCTCAAATACACCAACTAACTCTAGCTATTCATGAAATGGGGCATGGTGATATAGCCTATTTATTACCAGTTTTAGGTCATGTTATAGGCTCTATTTAGGGTTTATTATGTGTGTCGAGGCTATGTTTTAAGATTTTTACAGGTCCATGTACGTTTTGGAGATATATGGAGATACTTGGAGCTTTTGGAGCATTTAGAGAAGAAGTATCTATAGTTGATCATTGAGAGAGTCGAAGTACAAGACAGTCATCGATCAATGACACTATCTTGGCGTCGACCGATGGTACAAAACCAAGATCGATCGATGTTGCACACTTGCCATCGATCGATGACCAATTTGCAGATAGCCGATCTCAAGCCCAAGTTAGAGACAAATGACGAAAACACCCTGGACGAGTTTTGACCTAGATTTTAGGGTTTATATTTATACTTTATGTATTACACACACAAAGTGTGTGTGTGTGTGGTGGAGAGGATGTTCTAGAGTTTTCAGTATTCTATTATAGTTTTAGAGTTTTTAGGGGAGAAGATTCATAACTCCTTAGGGAGATTTGTATTGGAACCCCAATATATATCTATGCATTATATTAAGATTATTGTTCTTACTTTAATTATGTCTGAGTAATTATCAACTAGATTTAGGGTTTAATTATAGTAATTATGGATTAGCCCAAAAGTAAGATTTCTAGGTTGAAATAATATCCCGAAATTGAGTTGTGCTGAATGCTTGCATTCTAGAGTAGCTAACTAGGATCTCGAAAGTAGGACTTGGACGACTACAAGAGTAGGTTCTATGCTAGAATAGACTCTATTGAACTAGTTGTTAGGCGCATGCGAGAGCTGGTCTAATTAGCTTGGTGAACTTATCAAATCTCGTTCACACTTCCTTTTGATTTCACCATCGATCAACATCAGGCCTTAGCCGCCGATCGATGGTCTTTCCTTTTACTCGCATACGAGAGTTGGAGTTAAAAGGGTCATAATAGTTAATATTTGAGTTCTAGAATATTTACATTTCCTTGCTTACTATTTCTTATTATCCATTAAGCTTGAAACCCTAGATCTAGCATATTAACATTTGCATCAAGTTAGTTTAGTAGCATATTTCCATATTTATATTATTAGCATATTTCCATTTTGCATCTATACCTTCTAATAAGGAATATTTCCTTAAACTGATTTATTGCTACCAATATATCTAATTACCTAGCTTAATCTTTAGGAATAAGAAATCTGTTGTGTATATTTGCTCTATGTGGATTCGATCCCTAAATACTACACCTGATCTCTCTTGGCAAGAGTATTATTTTGTGTGTTAGGATTAAGGGTTAATTTAGTAGTTAATTATTTAAGATATTTATACCCTGCTAGAACAATAAAAACACAATGTCACATGGATAGTAGGGAAACTGCTAACCGCATTAGGACAAAAAAACATCCGCTTCGTCTTAACTGGGTTTTTTCGAATGAGTGGAATCATAGAACTTGAGAAAAAACACAAACACTCAAGTCAAGAAACTCCTCCGGGCTAGAGGCATAGACAAGTTCAGAGGGACCGATGAGATTTCTATGGATAAGGACCCCCAAGTCACTAGCAACAACTACAAGGAGTTTTCAGTAACTAGGAAGTAAACTCCCACAACATCCTCAATCTAATGGAAAATCAGAATCCACCAACAAAATGGATAGAGGAGTTACCAAAAGTTTTGTGGGCATATCGAACCAACACAAAGTTAGTAACACGCAAAAACACCTTAATAGCTCGTTATTTCATGGATGTTGTGCTTCCCAAGGAAGTTTCAATAACCATGGCCGCAACCAAACCTCTCTATTAGGAGCTGAACGAAGAGTTGATGACTCTAGACCTCGATTTAATAGAACAAAGGAGATAGACTACTACGATAAGAAAGGTACTATCAAATGAAATAACCAGGAGCTATACAAAAAAGTCAGAACTAAAACCTTCCCACAGGGTCCTGCAACGAGTATTCGACAATATCAAGGATAAGTCAGCAAAAAAAAATGACTTCTGGATGGAAGGACAATACAAGATGACTGAAATGCGGGGATAATGAGGCTATAAATTGTAAGGCATGTACAAAAAGATTGAAACTAATAGCTGGAATGCCTTGCACCTCAAAAACAAATTTTGGATCACGTTTTCTACGGTTTTTACAACTCATATTTAGATGCTTTTGTTTTCTTTCTGTTTATCACTTGTCATTATTACTTTACATCTACGAACAAATTTTATTCAATTACATGATTTTCTCCAGAAAATGAGCAGTAGAAAACCAAGCTAAGAGGCAAATGAGTCAGGATAAAGCCCTCAACGGAAACATATACTAGCCAACCCTATAATCTTGCACATAACTGGGAAATCTACCAATATGACGCATGAGAAATATATGAGCACCACTATGAACGGGCTATCACAACTCGTAGCGTGTATGCGAATATATTAACTCTTGCATAAAAACTCAAAAGCCAATTTGTATACATGAGACTTCATACCAAAAAAACATGTTCATTCCTGCCTAAAAACTTAAAGCTAGTTACTACGCTGGAAGCGGGGTACAAATGCAAAATATTGTATCCAATCTAAATGTTGGCACATGGAGAAAAAACATGCCAAATTCCTAACTAAAAAGAACATAAATTCTCTGTTTATCTACACATGGAAAACAGTGAGACTGGCACTTGAGTCACTACAGCAGTTAGACTCACACCATAATCGATCGATAATGTTGTCGCTTGCCTTACCCTTCTGGGGTCGAGTCACATTAGCATGTGAACAAATCCTAATAGTGGCTTACCTGCAGGAAGCAGAGTTCAGGATGCTTCCTAGTTGCCTACTTCCGAGTGGAAGAATGCAATGTTTCTTAGACATTGATAATGTGATATAAATCTGAAAAGTATGTTACTCATAGGGGGCCAAGCTCAGTACATCCTTTTATCTTCAGGTTCTATGCCAGTAATCCGAAAAACATTCGAGTTCTAGGAAAAATTTTTTGAAACCTCTAGTTTCCAGGACAATGGTTCCAAAAACATCTAGTATATAGTATAAAATTTCTTAAAACCTCCGGGCGTCAAACCAAAAGTTATGAATACCTTTGGGTTCCAAGACAATAGTCCAATAAATATTTTGGTTTTACGATGAAAGTTCTTCAAACCTCCAGGTTTGAGGGCGATAGTCCCAAAAACAACCGGGTTTCAAGAAAAGGTTCTGTAAACTTTCAGTTTTCAAGATGTCAGTTCTTAAAACCTCAGGGTTCTATGAAAAAAAATTATTAAGACTTCTGGGTTTAAGACAAAATTTCTTAAACCTCTTGATTCCATTACACCAGTTCTTAAAACCTTCAGGTTTCAACATAGTATCTCCAAGAATTTGGGGTAATACCGGGATACCTTGAATATCTAAGATAGCACGATTACTTGTTTCAAAAGGTCTTGAAAACCAGGAAGATAATTCACATAGGAGGGGTACCTACTAAAGCCTCTATGTTCCAAAAAGGCATCAAATTCATAATCGATTACTGCTATGGCATAATCTCTCCTGACTTAGGTCATGAAAGGACCAAGAATAAAGGCATAAAAGTAAGCAATAACATGAGAAATGGATGCAAGAAATATTTCTTAAAGGCCACGAAGGGTCAACATCAGTTTCAAAATAAAAAGACTATAAGGGCTAGATACAAAAACAAAAAGTCCAACCAGAGACAAATAACAAGTTTTTATCTTAGAATGGAGGAAGCCAGAAAACTAAACCAAGTATGAAGATCTAAGTATAGGGGTCATTGGACTTGTCAGTTGGGTCCACCTCCATATTAGCATCTTCAGGAATGTCCGTCTCGCCTTCGAAGTTTGGAGGAGCTAATCCCTTGATGCTAACTTCTGCCTCAATCTTATTTTTGTAATATCAAAAAGAACCCAACGTAGTTTTACCCTAGTAATATATTTATATATGAAAAACAATTTAGGCATATAACGTTGTATTATAAAAACTGGCGTAAATTTTAAAACCACAGTAACAATATATTGGCATGAAGCAGCATTCCAACAAATATAATATAACAGCTAATATATAAATGCCAGTATGTTATATAATACAGTGGTCTCTTGTTCAATATTGGACAACATATTTATACCAAAAATATATTTAAATATAGTTTTTCTTCTTATAATACATAACTATAGATAGATAATACTACATACAATTCAAAAAAGTAAATTATAATTTTTATAAATCATCATTTCCGCAAAAATGCAATTTTTTATAACAGTATGCATAAATATATGATATTATATATAACAAAACATAGAATAGAATCGGATATTTGTACTACAATACGTTTACAAATCTGACTGGATGACGACAAGATCACACTAGAAGAAAATATTTGTATGCTGATAGTAGTTCTGACAGACACAAATCGCGTTGGAAGACTAATGTCAATTTTTGACATTCGTCAGTCTTTCGTCAGAAAAATCTGATAAGAACAGATGAGCATGCCATCGTTATCTGACAAAATACTGACAGAATACAAAGTAATAAATATATCCGTTAAGTGACCGTTTTAATAAATCCAAAAATTTTCTGGTTGTCGGAAATATATGACAAATAACCGACAAAATATATAATCGTTGACAGCAGTTTGAATAACATAAGTTTTCATCAACTTTCCAAAAAAATTCCGACCAATTTTCTGCAAAATATATGACCATTTTATAGCCATTTAAATTTTATTATCATTTTACTAATCGTGTGTTTTTTGTTTAATGGCAAGAATTCAGTTTGGAGTCTGGCATACAGAAACAAGCCGTAATGCATTCTACAAAAAGGCCATGAGAACTTATGGGAAACAAATGTATAAGTGGAAGCAGCTATGGCGTAAGGGTAAGAAACCAAAATATATTAACCTGAGGGTCTAGCTCGACTTGCATGAGCATTGGTCTAATAGGAGTCTGAAGATCTGTCAGTCATAAACTCTTGGAACTGCCAAACCAATCCTGGCGGGAAAGGTCTTTATGTCCATAAACTTGGGTCAGTATGTTTTCTAAAGAGGATCAATTTGTAAATTATATATTTTCTATTTAATTTTTATATATTTATTAATTAATCTTCTTTTTAGGTTAAAGCAAATGATGGTAATCATGTCGATTATCTTAATACAATTAACCGGGCTGTAACCAACAACAAGATGGGAGCAATTCAAGAACCCGTTATAAGGGACGTCATACAGTTTTCCCCGAGTTCCTTGCTTCTCATATTTTCCCTGATGATGATTCTTCGGCTTCCAACAATTTGTTCCGTGTTCGATTAAACGAACTGGTGGAAGAGGTAATTTTTTTAGATTTTTAATATCATTAATATTTTATTTAAGTTATATCACTTTTTAAGTGTTTCCAAAGAAGAAAGGTCGTTTGGTCCGGTTGGATCGTTTAGACTCTTCTAGTCCTTCTTTAGAAGTGTCGTATGATGATCACATGATTATGGAGAAATTAAAGAACAAGGATGACCAGATTTGTAGCTTTGGAGACACAGAATGCTACAATTCTTGCTAAAATGATGGAACAGAAAGATGAAGTGGCAGAAACTAAGAGGATGGATCAAGAGCTAATAGATAAGATGAAAAGATTGTTTCCCTCTGATATTTAGTTTTTAAATTAAATTATAAACTAAATTTTGTTTTTAATTATGTAAAATATTTTTTATATAATATATTTTTTTAATTCAATCTTAACTTATTTATTTAAAACTAAAATTTAAGTATATAATTTATCTGAAAAACATTAATTCATATAAAGCATTCCGACGAAAATAGGATTGGTCGCTAATTTCTCACAGCTATATTTCATCAGAAATTTCCAATGACTTTATTTCCTTAGTCATTATCAATGTTCCTTTCATCGGAAAGTTCTGACGGTCAATTTTGTTAGAAATTTTCAACCACATTTTATCAGAAATATTTGATTGAGAGTTTTTTCATAAATTCCTTACTAAGAGTTTCGTCAGAAATTCTCGACAACTATCTTTTTGAAGACGTTTGTTTTGTTGGAATTTGTTTTTGAAGAATTACCAACGAATGTTTCACACAACTTTATTCGTCGGTATTTCTCTGGAAATATGGCCGTCATATTTCGTCAAAATAGTGTCTGAATATTCGATAAATTTTCGACTGAATTTTTTTCCAATGGCGAATTTTGTCTAATACGTCGAAATTGTCAATTTCCCACGGATTTCCAAAAATTTGGCCATCACAATTTAAATATTTTCTTCTAGTGTCACTATCGGAAAAATAACCGCATGAGAGGGTTTTCAAAAACTTTATGTCTGCTTTACTAAATTCAAATCATAGTATATATAAAAAAATCTGTATATTTGTAACTAACCTAATTAATTACTAGACTTTGGTCCGTGTACCCACACGGATATTTTTTTTCTTATGTGTCTTATCTTTGAGAATGCTATCAATTTGATTGCTTTTTGTCCTGTTGTAGATTTCTAATTTATTTAGCTACCATATTAGTGCGTTTTGTTCAATGTATTTAGCTTTCAAACTTTCTAAGATATGATATTTTTTAGTCTTCTGTGGCCTTTTATTTATTTATTTTATAAATTAGACATTTTAAATGTAAAATATTAGAGTTAAGTATACTTTCTGTTTTATTAACTTATATTCCAAACATTTTGATTTAAGTTTGTATATAAAGCTCATATTTGATTTTGAGATTTTCGTGAAATAAAATACCCATTTAACAGATGCATTTCAATCATCATTTTAACTTATTGTTAGCAAAAGTAATGAGAGGTAGATAATATAGACAGAGCACGCCATTACGGGCACCTGAAGCCTTGTCCCCATCGTACGTGTGGACGAGTCTGATTGCATCCAGGCCGCTCTTGTGTCTGGGGATAAACCAAAAAGTACATTTAGGTCATCAAATTATGGTATGGGAGGATCTTTGGATCCCTATTGTGCTAGCTAGACCTGCACGGCCTTTTCATTTTAGGATAGATTTGAGGATGACAGTGAATGAACTAATTATTGGAGACCCGAAAGAGTGGAACCAGGAACTGTTGGAGACCCTTATTATACCAGAAAATGTACAACTTACAGAGGTTGGCCATAAGCCAGTCGAATAGGGAGGACAATTTCAGGTGGAGCTATACGAGCCATGGGATGTATACAGTGAAATCCGGTTACTAGGTTGCACGAAACATCCTCCAGCAGAGAGGTCACTCAGAGGTCTTAGAACCGAGTGTTACGAAGCTCAAAGCTCAGGCATTGAAAATAAGTATTCCCCCTAAGATTAAGCATTTGATATGGCAAATGATGATAGTATTTATAGCAGTAACAGGAAACTTGGCAAGACATCATATGCACTGTGATAACCATTGCCCGAGATGTGAGGAACCAAAAAAAACAGTCAACCATGCTATATTTGAATGTCCCCCTGCGGTCCAAACCTAGGCTCTTGCTTCGACACCTTGGTTTCCAGGTGTCTTTCCTACCTCACGTACATTTGTAAACCTAGATTATCTGTTTTGGAGGAAACATGATATTGGAGACCCAAACCTAAATAGGGATCCCTATCCCTGGATTATCTGGTATCTCTGGACAGCCGTAATGATAAGCTCTTCAAAGGGATAGATCAAAAACCACATGAACTTATCAGAGATGCTGAAAGTGAATGCAAAGCTTGGTTTGAGGGTAATTAACTTGTGGAAAACACAGCGATTCAACAAGCGAATGTACAAACCCCAAGTTTGTCTAATATTTGTTTGGTCGATGGATCATGGACTTCTGAGAAACAATTTAGTGGGTATTGTTGGGTATAGAAGGATGATACAGGGAAAGAACAACTCCTAGGGTTGAGAAACAAAGAGAACCATTTCCTCTTTGAATTCAGAGATTGAAGCATTAACATGTGCAATGGAAGCAATGTTGCAGCATACTTCTTCTCAAAATTTTGGAACAAATTGTAAAGAGGTCATAGAGATGATCCAAACTCCACAAGAATGGCCGAGTTTTTCAACAGAGATTGGAGAAGTTATTGCACTACAAAGACGATTCCAAGATTTCAAGATCTTTCACATACCGAGACTTTTCAATCGGACAGCAGATTGTTTAGCTAGGATTGCTCGTTCATTTTACCATAATTTTTCGTTTATTGGTTGTTTTCTAACGGTTTGGAATCCCAGTCCAACTCATGTCTTTGAGTAACAGAAGAGTCTTTTGTCGTCAAATACATTATTTTAAATTCATGTTTTGCTGTTATTATTTTATTTTATTTTATATAGTTTTGGTAGTACATATTTATATTTTAACCCGTATTACATGTTTAATATGACATAACTGTTAAGAATATATTGTGATGTCGATTATAGAAAGTCTTGTTCACCAAGATTTACTTGTATTTCTTCTGCAAGCTAAACCCCTATATTGTATCTCTATATAAAGAGTCATTATTCATGGAATAAAACACATCAATTCCTCTCTTTTCTTCTATACTTACAACACGTTATCAGCACAAAGCTTTAGCGATCTTGAGCTAATAGGTATAGATTTTTATTATGTTATATTTTTATCCTATGTCCAATCCTTCTTCAAATAATGCTTATTATCAATTCATGGTTTATAAGAATGGATTCATATACAGTATGAGCTTAGGAGGTTTAGTCGACAATATTAATCGCATTCACTGTTAATGAACATCTTATATGCATTTATACTTGATATTTTATGTGATAAATAAAATATACATATTGGATTCATAGGTTAATAATTATTTACTAGATTTTATAAGATATTGCACGTTGGTTTAAATTTAGGGCTGAGTGCATGAAATATATATGAATGCATATAATATAGTAATAAAGTGTTACGGTTAAATGCATGTAATATATTATTTATATATATGAGTGCATACAATATTGTAAAAGTCTTAGGGTTGAGTGCATGCAATATACATGTAATAATTGAAAGAAAATCTTTTTAGAAAGCGAAGTCGGTTTATTCGAGATATATGACTTGTAAATATATCTTATTATTATTGTTTATTGCCATTGTGTATACGAGATTTTTAAGTTTAAGGTTTGACCTTAAAAGATCCATAAGTTATGGAGAACAATCCAAAAAAATGTATAATCACCTGAATGTGATTACCTAAAGCTCATTATGTGTTTTGCATTTAAAGATTACAAGACTTGACGTCTGTAAATAAAGCCCAACTATGTTGGATGCAAAATTTAAAAAGTAAAATATTCCCGAAGAGAATATCAATGATACAAAGATATTTAAAAATACATATTTTTACATAAATAATGTTGTCCAGCAGACACATGCTAGAGAAATGAGCTTATAAAGGTTTATAATTATATATTATCTCTCTGAGACAAAGAAAAAAAAATGAGCTATTGCTGTAAGATGATACATCACGTCTAGTTGATTAGATCTATTTTCTTGAAGAGAATATAACATTTTATACTGAGAAAGAAAATCCACACAAATATAAGTGGTCAAGAAAATGAAAGTAAAAGTGATTGTAGACGTGAATGTAGATATATATATGGTTATGATTAAGATCAAGACCAAAGAGTTTTTTTTTAGAACTCATATTGTCACTTGAAATTGAGAAAATAAAGATGGTAATAAAGTGAAGATATTCATTCATCTAAAGATGAAAGAAAATTATTGTGAGTGCCTTAAAGGGTAATAAAGTTATATAATGTTCAAGAAGAGGATATATATTATTACTCCAGAAGAGGACATAAATATTAATGTATCTTCATAAGTCTCAGAAGTAAGAAAGATCTACGAAAGAATACATGACCCTAATAGGGTATATTATTGATTCTAAGATGAGATTTAATTCGAGATTGATAATCATGTAGTGTTCTCATCTCGAGGGGAAGAGTTACAGAATCTCACATTTTATAATAAGTAAAACATCTAGAAGATTATGTTGACACTAAACTGAGATTGATGAATCATTCTTAAAATAAGTCCGTGGAATTTTGAGAATTTTGAGACAATAAGGAAATGAAATGTTAAATTCATTTCAATCACAAGTATTCTTAATGCTCTAAAAGTAATTTAGAGAGAATATACATCATTTTATATATTGTACTACACAAAGATTAGTGTAATGGAGATAAATATATAGTAAACCAGAAGTTTGCAAAATATTTAGCATGAACCAGTTAGACCATTTTGGTTCAATAATGATGCGAAAAGATATTTTAAGATTCATTTGGAATAGTCATTGAAGAACCAGAAGAATCATTGAAATGATTTGACATATGTTGCTTCCTTACAAGATAAAAGAGTAATACGGTTTTCACCAGCGAAAGAAAGTTATTGGCATAAATAAAGGAGATGTTGGTGGACTGATCATCTACCATGCATCTTTATACTATTCGTGAATTCACTGGGATAAGTGCTAAATATTTTGAGCAACACTAGTTTGCATCAAGCCAATAAGTAATCACTAGTTCTCCCCACATTGGTATTGGGTAAGAAACTAACCATTCCATCTAATAATGTTGGATGTGTGATATACATCCTAGTTATTCCACCACATGTCTTTAATTAAGATGACTTTTCAGATGAGGTTGTAAATATGTGTTGGATATGAATCTCCATTGATACTTCAAAATCTAGAGTCATTCCTGAAGGATATAAGTAATGCTCGATATGAATGTCAAAAGTGAAATAGTATTTCCAACATAAAGGGGAGAAAATAAAAAACTGGAAAAATAAATAAATTGATATGAATTATCATTGATTCTCGGACTAAAAAAAATTCAAATAAAATTTCAAAAGATAATTCAATTAGAGCTTAGTAAAGCATTTGTCAAACACATTTACTGACCCATATAAATAGAGTGATCAAGGCACATATACCAGCTGTAAATGCTCCAAGAATAATTGTTGTTCTAGAAGAACAATATCAAACTGCTAGTTACGCCTGAAGCGTTATAGATATATTTGTTCCAAAGATAAGAATCCTCGTAAATGAAAAGGAACATAAATTAAAAATGGCTAAGAGGAAATAAAGTTTTTGAATGATCTCCAGAAAGAAATTCAGGTACCTGAGACAATGAAGAGATCTCAATAAGTTTTGTCATGTATGAAATAGAATGGAACCGATAAGCAAATCGACGTCAATGATATATATTCATTCAATGTAGCACTTAATATGATGAATGATAAAGATGATTATGATACAAAGTCTATTGAAAAGTGTCCACAAAGAAATGATTGGCCAGATCAGAAAGAAATAATAGACAAAGATATAAATTCTCGTGAAAGAGAGAAATATTTGGACCAGTAGTCCATACACCAAAAGGTGTAGAACAAATGGGATATAAATGAGTTGTTGCACCAAATAAAATCAATATGCAATTGATTATGAAAAGACATAGTCTCATGTGGTAGATGCAACTATTTTCAAATTCCTTATTAATCTGGCAATAAAGGAAGAACTTGATTTATATGACGCACTGGAAAATGATAATCCCTAAAAGATGAAATCCATGAAATATTGAGAATATCAAAATCATGTTCCGAGGAACTCTAGCTATTCAATTGAAATATGTTTATGGGATATATAAAATATTAGAAGTTAATCAATACATGATTTGTATTTATCTAGATATTATAGATCAATAGTATCATTAATTTGAATATAATCAAAACTCATTAAGAGCTATAGAAATATGGTATTTTGAAAGAAATATGTATGTATTTAAAACTGAAGATCTAAAAATGAGATGTTATCTTAAAAGATCCCTAATAGATTTTATATTAGATGCTCATATATGTTTGGTATTGAAATTTCATATTTAAAATGTTATTTGAGCAAAGTTACTAATTTTTTCATGATTGAAAGATTTGATTTCATATGATTATTAATAAATTCATAATAGTTTCTTTTATGATAAGAGCATGAGTAACTCGTATGTACAACACAAATGATTAGACAAGTGTATGTAAAGATATTTGGCTTGAAATCGAAATAGACCAATATATTGTTGTTTATGTCAAAAGGAAAAACAAAATTTTGTTTGGGACTACAAATTAGCATCTCAAGAATGGAATCTTAGTGCATCAAGAAATTTACACAGAAAAGGTGGCTAAACGATTTTCTATGGATCAAGTCCACCTTTGAGTAGTCCTATGGTTGTAAGATCACTCAATGTGAATAAATATCCCTTCTTCACTAAAGAGAAGAATGAGGAAATTTTTAGTCCTGAAGTACCATACTTAAGTGCAATAGGGGCAAAAAAGAAAAAATTCTTAGTCTTGAAGTATCATTTGCAATGAATTTATTGGTAAGGTTTAGTTCATGCCCAACTCGTAGGCATTGGAATGGGATAAAACATATACTTCGTTACCTCCAAGATATTTTAGCCATTCATGAAGCTAGTCGGGAGTGCTTATGGTTAAGATCCATCATTCAACATATATGAGAAGATTGTAGTCTATCTACATGAAAAGAAGCTCCGACAATCATGTATGAGGACAATGTTGTATGTATCATACAACTCAAAGATGGATACATCAAAGGTGACAGGACAAAGCACATTCTACCGAAGTTCTTTTTCACACATGATCTACCGAAGAATGACGATGTTCATGTCGTTCAAGTTCGTTCAAGTGAAAATTTGGCTTTTATTTCCCAAGGCACTACCTGTTGCTACTTTCAAGAATTTGGTTTATCTTATAGGATTACATCGTCTTAAAAATCTTGACGTGTGTACACATTAGGGGAAGTAGTTGTGTGTTGCACTCTTTTTCCCTTAACCATGGTTTTTCCTATTGGGTTTTCCTGATAAGGTTTTTAACGAGGCAGCATCTACGCGCATAATAGACATCAAGGGGAAGTGTTAAGAATATATTGTGATGTCGATTATAGAATGTCTTGTTCACCAAGATTTACTTGTACTTATTCTTCAAGTTAAACCCCTATATTGTATATATATATATAAAGAATTTATTATTCATGGAATAAGACACACCAATTCCTCTCTTCTCTTTTTTACTTACAACACTACACAAAACAGATTTTACTGTTTATATGCAGTAATTTATTTTTTTTTTGAAATCATTTGCATTAGTCTTTAGCTTATATATATTTATTGATGTTATAGATATGCATTAGGAAAACTTTTAAATTTATATGGTAAATATATATTAGGCGAAATGACGGTTACAGATTAACTTTTCATTTACGTTAGTTTAAGAATAGTAGTTATACTAAGCAACATATATGTATCAATTATAAGTTTTTTATAGAGTTTTAAACAGTGATTTACTCATGCAAAAAGTCTATTTTAACTCGATCAAGTATGTCAGGTGTGTTTAACTTCCACGTTGCTTTTCAGAAGTATAATATAACAAACCTAGTAATATTTTTCTAAAGAATTTTGGATTGAATGAAATACATAAAATTACTTCTTTATGTTTTGGTATTATTATAGGAATATTCGATAAATTGCTTTTCTTTTTTATTTTTTTTAGGAAATGAAAGATAGCAATATTATAGATTTTGTGGTAGAGGATGTGAGATATCAAACAAAGTCCCACATTGGAAATTTAGACAAGAGTTATCTAATATGTAAAGAGAAGTCCAACTCAAATTAATACGAGGCATTTTGGGAAGGAATTCAAAAAGTAAATCCATGCGGGCTTGCTAGTAGGCCCAAAGTGGACAATATCGTACTAATCGGATAATAAAGAGTTGGACATGGGCTCACACAAACCTAACAGAGGAGAGCTAAATAATTATTAAAATATCATTAATGAATGAAGAAATAATAATTTAAATCTCAGATGCATAAGTTGTAAAAAATTAGATGAGTTAAGAGATATTTCAAAGGTACTTCAAATTATTGATTGAGATTGTAAGTGATTGTAACACTTGCTTGGTTGTCTGATTTTCAGTAGTCTATGTTATTCCATAGCAACGAGCCCACCTCCCCCATTAGCATTAAATGTCTGTGACAGTTTAGGTTCTAACCAAATTATCTCAACTTGTGTGGCCATCAACAGACTCGAGACTCCACGTATCCACCATTCAGTCTATTACATAATAAATTAATAAAACACTTTATCCTAACAAACCATTAAAACAATTTATTTAATCTATACAGAACTAAATTGTTACTTTTAAATAAAATTAAGAAAAAATTCCTAAAATTACCCTGGTTTTTGCAATTAACTAAAGGGAAAAATAACCACCGATATATTACTTCTAACTTTCCTTTTACCTTTTTATTTAAAATTTATTTTAATTTATTACTTTTTGTATTACACTTTGAAAACAATTTGTATTGTGAAATAAAAAAAATAAGCTACTTATATATTATAACGGAGATAATATAAAGTTAATCTTAAATTTAAAATAAGAAAAAAAAGAATTAGATTAAGTTAGTATTAGAGAGAAGTAAAACAATTCGTATAATATTAATGAAGAAAAAAACGAACATAAAATAATATGAAAATAACTATTATACAAACAAAATCAAATAAAAATAATAAAAAAATTTCATATTCACCCTGCGCGTGCATGGAAGATAATGTCTATTGAAATTTCCTGTTTTCACAAATAAATTTAAAATATTGTATAAATTATTTTTCTCCATAATATCTGTAAAGCTTCACCAAAACATCTCTTTTATTAAAAGATCTTTTCCATAGATTCAACATTTTTGTAAAATTTTAAATTAAATACACCATTATACTATATATTTTAAATTCATCAAAATTAATTAATGCCCCTCTTTATACTACTGTTGTTAAATGTGTTTCCAAACAACATATTAATCATGTAGCCAAAAACAATAAAACATTAGCTCTTACTTTTTTTAATAACTTTTCTATTTATGAATTTTCCTGTGATTTGGCTAAAACACTATATTCATTTATGAAAAAATTAAAAAAATAAGTATAACTATTTTACATATTTACATACTGAAAAATAATTTAATTTAATATAAAATGGTTTAAATTAATTGATTATTTTTGTTATATTTTCATAAAAAAATTGCATTCATTTAGATTTAATAAAAATTTCTTATTAAATTATTTGTTTTAGATTACTTTTATTCTTAAGAACATATAGTTAGAATACGAGATCATGGTTTGTTTAAGTTGACACTGATTAATTCTCATACAAATAAAATGTTAAAGTCAATAAATTAACATAAATAAGTTTTATAATTTAAAATTCAAAAAATAGGTATATATCGCAAAATTAATCAAACCAATTACAAATAGTTTTTTAAAATATTTATAACAAACAATTTGGATCATCTAAAAAAATAAAAAATATATAATTTTCATATTTAATATAAATAAAAATAAATATAATAAAATTATATAGTTCCAAATACACTAAAATTAAAATGTTTAACTTTACTTTTAAATGCTAAACTATATTAATTATAAATTAGAGAACCTAGTTAGCATTAAATGTGAAAATGTTACTTCTTAATAAGTCTAGGCATTATATCCATAATCCAAAATTTGAACCAAACCCAAACAAAAAAATTCTGATATGCATCTGATCTAAAATGTAAAAGATACTCGAATAGGTCTTGTAGGGTGTTACAAAACATATCAGAATCCGAAGTGTTATTAATCGAACCCGAATGGGTAACCCAAAAAAACCAAAAAATTGAAAAAAACTAAAAACAATATTTGAAGAAACCGATCCGTATGTCCAAATTAATATACAATATAAATATATGAATATAAATATATACTTCAAATATTTAATTTCATATTTATTTTTATATGCTATTAAACAATTAGTGTTTAAAATTTAAATAAGTACCTTAAATATTCAAATATATATATTTCTTATGTTTTGCTTTTAAATTTTAGATTTTACTTTAGGTATATCCGAACTGATCCGAGGTAGGCCAAATCCGAACGATATGGATTTTAGGATGTGATACAAAATCGATCTGGAACCGATGTGTTATATCCGAACATGACCCGTATTTCCAAATTTACCAAAATGGAACCTAGAAGGTGTTATAAAATAGAACCAAAATCCAAAAGAAAAACGATCTAAACGCCAACAGATACCCGAACGCCAGGTATGCTTCCTAATCTAATTATCTCAGCTGGTGTGGTGATCAGCAGACTAGAAACCCCACGTATCCACTATTCACAATTCATGGTCATTGACAATCTCTCCATTCAAATATATTAAAAATCAATACACCAAAAAAGAATATTTACTTACATTTCCCTGTGATGATGAAAAACGTTGTTGGATTTAGTATCTAACATGACCGAACTGCTAGATTAATACGGAAGACTAGGTGTTTTTTCCTGCATCATGTGCAAAACTAAAAAGTTAAAAATAAAATTTTGTAATTTTGTAATTTTATTATTTGCTACAATATTTAATTTTGAATTTTAATATATTCAAAGATAAAATAATATTTTTATAAAATTTTATTTTTAATAATATATATATGCATATAATTAAGATAGTCTTTGAAAGATTTTTCATATATTTCTTTTGTTGAAATATATTAAATATAATTCTATAAAATGATTTTTTTAGATATATAATTATCAAACATAAAAATAAATATTACTTCTAGGTTTTTTAAATACTAAAAAAACTAATAGTAACGGGATTAGAAAATAACATTATTTAAAAAAAAACTGCATAAATTTTGGAAGATGTTTTAGTTATACAATTTATTATATTATAAAAATAGATTAAATGATATTTTCGAAAATTGTAAAATGTTATTATATTTCTATTTCTATTTCTATTGCTACTATTATATTATTTATTTTTATATTAATTATGTTTTTTGAGTTATTACTATGTTCAAAAAAACTTACCAAATACATAAATTATTATTTAATGTAAATATCTATGTCACATTTAATTGTTATGTCATCATTGTTAATATGAAGTCATCATTTTATTTCAAAATCAATATGGTGATGAATAATGGGAAATCACTTCTCAAATAATATTAGAGCATTTGAATTTCATATATTTTAGGTATATCGTATATTCACTTTTGTGATTTTTTCTTTTAGATAGATGGAAAGCTTTGTATGAAGGAAGTTGATGTAAATCATTCCACATGATTGAATGTACAGAAATCCTTTGGTATAGCATATGATCTCAAGACCTAGTTTTCCTGTCGTCAAACAAAGCCTCTCGGCTCTGTTTTTTCTTGGTACTCTATTTTTAATCATAAAAAAAGATCATCTTGACTATAGTCTCCCGGCTCTCTGTTTCTTCATCTTTTGAAATATCTTAAACTTATCATGATTTTGCATCATGTCTATCGTCATACGTGATTCCAAGTACAAGAAAATATCTCCCTATGATCTTACTTCCGGCGACAATCCAGGCGCCACAATCTCTCAACCATTGCTCAATGCTCTTAACTGTGATGAGTGGGCTCTCAACCTATGAATGGCAGTGAGCTCACATAAGAAGCTTTGATGCTTAGATGAATCTATTACAAAACCAACAGAAGATTCGGAACATTTTGATGATTGAATCGCTAACAACCACTTGCTTGTTGGTTGGATCAAACTCACCATCGAACCGAAGCTTTGCTCTTCGATATCCACTTATGATGTAGCACGTAGCTGTGAAAAATAATCAAAAAGAGGTTCTCTGTGAAATGTGTTGCTTGTTTACATCAATTGTGTAATGCTTTAGCCACTTGCAAACATAATGGAGCCTCTGTGGATGACTATTTTGGCGACTAACAAAGTTGCGGGATGGGAACACATAATGCACAAACCCAAAACGATGCAATTGCAGCAGGTACACATGTGATCTTAATACCACATGAGACACTTGAACTTGACATATTAAAATTTCATGATTTCTTTTCCAGACTTGATGGTTCGTGGAGCCGTTCGGTCATAAATATGTGAAATAGTTACTCTTCCGGATATTGATACGGTGTATCAAACTAATGTTCAAAATGAAACAATCCATAATGGCGTAACAAAAGAAACTGAGTACATGAATTTTGCTTCTCAACTTACCTGACCAATGGGTTCTTTGATGGCTCGTGATGTTCTTAAAGCTGGAGGCTTCTCAAATAGTGGATTTTCTGCTCTTACTGGATCAGGAAATCGTGATCCAGTTCGTGTATGGCTGTGGGCATTATGGACATGAAGTCTCGTCATGTTTCAGGATTGTTTTATATCCAGACTGGTGGGATTCATGCCCTATGACTGATTCTAGAGGAGCTGAACGAGGTCGTGTCAGAGAACTTTAACCACGTGCTAACAATACTAAACTTTAACCACGTGCTAACAATACTAAAAGTATCTCAGCTAACTTAGCTACTGCAAACTCTAATCTAACTATGAAAGATGCAGACAAACAAGGATTGAGCGGCATATCTTAGGATCAATAGCGCATAATTCAATGAATGTTTGGCAACCAACACTAATGATCACTTGAGTTGTAAGAATAATGTTTTATGGATTATGGACACTGGAGCTACTCACCTTATGACATGAAGTGCAAAATTTTTTGAGGATTTACACGCAATATCTCTTGTATCAGTTCGACTACCCGCACGAGCCAATGTTATGTTCTATTAACATGGTATGATTCGTCTAACCCCTCATTTATGTTTGAAGAATGTTTACTCGGTTCATGGGTTTGATACAAACTTGATCTCACTGGGTCAGCTGGTCACATATAACTTTCTTGTGGCACAAATGACTGATTGACTATCAATTTTTCAGGACCGCACTACAAGGATCCTAACTGGAGAGGGATATCATGAGGGAGAGGGATAGTACGGGTTTGCAGACTTGAGATTGTGTCTTCTAACAAGACGAGTATTTATAAGAACATCACTTTTTGCATCCATCATCGAGAGTTCTTCACACGATTACTTGTGTTGTTGCTTTTTTTATTAGAGCAGTGATGACTTTTTAAAAGAGTTATGATATTTGTTTTTGAGCTAAACAAACCAGACATAATTTTTCAGATCTTTGAATAATGCAAAAGAGATTTTTGATTTAATTCATTGTGATTTATGGGGTCCATACCGTGCTCCGGCATTCTATGTCTTACGGTATTTCTAACAATCATGGATGATTTTTCTCGTTTGTCTGGTTACCTCTTGCCTAACAAGTCTTCTGTCTCTACACAACTTCAGAATTTTGTAAACATGATTGATCGACAATTTTACAGAAAAGTAGAAACTATACGAGAGACAATGGAAAATAATTTCTCTGCATGAGTCGATACTTTCAGGAACATGGTATGCCACATCAAAATTCATGTGTTTGTAGACCACAAAAAAAAGGCCGGGTTGAGCGGAAAATCGGCATATTCTTGAAGTGGCTCTTGCTTTGCTAGCTTAAGGAAACCTGCCCACTAAGTTTTGGGGAGAATGCGTACTTACTGCTGCGTAGTTGATTAATCGTACTCTCTCCTAAGTTCTTGAAGGACAAAAACCTTTCGAGGTTCTTTATGTTCATGCTCCTGCCTATAAACACATGTGTGTCTTTGGATGTCTAGCTCACGCTCATAACATTGATCATAAAGGAGATGAGTTTAAGTCTAGAAGCAGAAGATGTGTTCGTAGCATATTCATACAGTAAAAAGGGTTGGAAGCTGTATGATCTTGATAGAAAAGTATTCTTTGTATCACGTGATGTTTGTTTCTTCGAAGAAACTTTTCCATATCTTCAGTCAGATTCCACTCCTTCTACAACAGATCAACATCTCTCGTCTCCTCTGATTGCTCAAGATGGATCACTACCATCTCAGCCCTCTGATCGATCCGATTGTATCTCTCGAACAGCCACAACCAGTTTATCTCTCGAACAGCCAGAATCTTCTTCTACTGATATCATCGAAGCCTCTGACCCAGTGTCATCGTCGTCTTAGTCTACTCTAGGCATAGATAACTCAGATTTGACTTCACTAAGTAATGTACCACCTCCATTGCATAACTGTCAAAGAACTTCGACATTACCTTTTTGCCTTAAAGACTATTGTAATGGATGAACTGCCCACAGCTAGTGGGCCTCCTACACCCACTCACTCGGCCTATGGGGCCCATTCCGTGCAACGGGCGTTGGGTTAATTTCCCAGAGGCTCGGAAGTCTTTTTTATGGTCTCTGCAATCACCACATGACCTTTCTATGTGTTTTGCCCTCACTAACTCATTATCGCGAATCACTTCCCAATAGGTCACCATCCTTCCACTACTCCAGGGCAAGCACGCATAACTCTGAAGTTTTAGACGTATGTGTGATGGAAAAGGTAAGTGCACTTTCGTGACATAGGTAGCCAAATTAATATCTTAAGCCTTTCTAAATATACCAGAAATTAATATCTTAGAACTATATCATTGACACAATTGCCAAAACTAATACCTCTTCTCCCTCTTCTCCCTCCACGTTATCCGCTTCTCGGAAATTCTCAGGTAAGCATCCTCTTTCAAACTAATTTTCTTATGATTTTTCTCACTTGCATATTGTAGCTTTCTTGTTGCACTAACATCAGCAGGGGAGCTACGTTCCTTTAAAGAAGCTATGGCTCTTAAAGAATGGAGAGAAGCAGCTACATATGAAGTGACCTCTCTTGAGGATGCACATACAGGGGATCTCGTATGGCTTCCACCAAATCAAAACCTGATTAGTAGTCACTGGATGTTTCACATTAAACTGAAATCAGATTGAACTCCTGATTGATATAAAGCGAGATTAGTTGTGTTGGTAAATCATCAAGAAGAAGGAATAACTATAAGAAGATTTTCGCACCAGTGGTTAAGGTGAGTACCATTGATTTAATACTTGATATTTTTGCGAAGAAGAATTATGAAATTCATCAATGGATGTTGATAATGCTTTTCTACATAGATCTTGATGAATATATATATATGAAGCCACCTCCCGTTTTCACTAGTCATGGTAATAATCGATTTTGTTGTCTTAAAAAGTCTATCTATGATTTTAAGAAATCTCCCAAATGTTGGTTTTCTAAGCTAGCCGATGCTCTTCAGAAATATGGATTCAAGCAAACTCAGTCTGATTATTCTCTTTTCATCTTCAATCATGGATGGGTTCATATAGATATTCTTGTATATGTTGTTGATCTCGTAATCTCTGGTAGTTCATCCTTGGTAATATAAATATTACTTATCTACTTGCTTCCGTATGAAAGATATCGGTGTAGCTAAATAGTTTTTGGGTTTAGAGATAGCGAGGAACCCTTCATGTATTTAGCATTGTCAAAGAAAATATTCTATGGATATTCTGGAAGAGGTTGGCATGATGGGATGTAAACCTTCTTGTTTTTACATTGATTAAAATCATCATCTCTTAGAATCCGAGAGTGTGCTTCTTCCTAATCCGATTCAGTAACGACATCTTGTAGGTCGACTCGTCTACTTAGCATCCACCAGGCCAGACTTGTCCTATGCTATTCATTCTTTGTCATAATATATGCAGAAACCATGAGCAGATCATTGGTTGGCAGCTTTAACAGTTGTTCACTATATGAAAGGCACACTTGGACAAGGTGTTTTACTTCGAGCAGATACAATATTTCATCTTACTGAGTAGCGCGATTCATACTGGGAAAGTTGCTTTTTGGTATCGATGGATGGTGGCTCAACAGTCTGCATAAACAAAGTAAAACTCGAAAATAAAATAGTAGGATAAGTAAAAAATAAATAAAAACTTACTAAAGAGTGGTTGCCTCCCACCAGCGCTTGATTATAGTTTTAAGCTCGACGTTTTGATCATTCATTACTAGTGATGGCGAGGTGGATCTAGACACCTTAGAAATACAGTGTCTACAATCTTCTTGCTCTTCTGAAAACCATCGGTACCAACATGAATAAGTTCATCTCATTGTCTGCATACTCCTCTGGCTTTCTTCATCCTTCATAATCTCCCTAGCAACTCTCCAATGAATGAAATCTCCTTTGCAGATCTCATACTGCGCTGTAGCATTCTACTGTCTGGCAGCTATAGATCTCTCGATATAGTCCTCCAATGCTCAGAAAATATCTTCCTTCATCAGGCTCTGAGAAAAAGCATCTCATCGAACCTATTCTTCTAAATGTTTTTTCCTGCTGCGGTTTTCTGTCTGTCTATCTCAAGTATCCGATCGATGGCACCTGATACTACTGGTCGATGCGATGTGTATGTCCAGTCTGCATCCAATCGCATGTCTGTCTTGAAGCAGTGGTCCAAGATCATGCGTTCAGCTCAAGTCCATGCTGTGGTGAGTCAAAATAACCGGTGAGGCACTTGTAACTATAGGAGTAGTGAGAACATCATCAGCCTATTGCATGAAACAGTGGGGCATCTCTGGAGCTTTGTGTAGAGGTTCTCATGCACAATATCATCAAATCTCCTGACGTCTGTTGTATGTCCTATTTGTTTCTTTCATATAGACATAGCGATCTTTTGCTGGCTAGTGTTCTAGTAAACGATATGTAGCTCGATTCGCACATAGTAGCATCCCTATCTATAAGGCTTCTGCTTCTCGTGATGTCTTCTTCTTGCACATATACACAACTGAAACTTTCATCGCTTCTATAGGCGTCTCGTGCATTACTATTCTCATCTCTGTGCATGACATACTCATCTTTCTTTTCCCAATGGAAAAACTCTTCTACATTAGCATCATAAGCTCTCCTTCCATTCTATATACGACCGTCGACCATCGACCGAAGTGGGTTGATCCAACCGATCGGTCTTGGACTTTCTGAACCATAGGCATTAAGAGTACAAAACTAGTGTACCCCTGGAAAGTTGGTGTTGATCTATGTACGATTGTCTGTCGTCGATCGATCTAGGATGTTTGGAAGTGAATAGATCATTATTGATCGGCTCGTTCTACTTCTCCTCAATGTCGATCGATGTTGTAGTCAGTGCGTCGATCGATGGCTGATGCGGTTGTCCAAATAAATTTCCTGATCCATTAGCCATAACAAGGACATTTGCTACATCTTCCTTGGATATATGTAAAATTCTCCCATAAAGAGCCTGTGCACATCCTTTTGGATCTCTGAAAATTCCAAACTCATCTGGTCCAAGATAACCAACATATGTATCTTCTGCTCTAAGTTATTGTTATGGTTTGTGTCTGGTGTCGTTCGATGGCCAGGAGATTATGTTAGTCGATTCTCGATTATCACGTTCGCGTTCATTACCCAGCCGGCGTCTTCTGGTGCTAGGCCGCGATCCTCATCAGCTCTTCCTCTCTATAATCTTCATCGTATTCTTTGTAAGCTTGACCGTATCCTCGGTATGCCTGATGTGTATCGGTTGATGGTGTATGGTGACCGTCGATCGATGCTCGATTATCAAACTGTTAGCCGAGAAGGTTTCCGGCACTATTATCCATCGCAAGTATATCTGCCACATCTTCTCTCGTGACATGTAGAATTCTGCCATCCATAGCTCTTGCGCGACCATCTGGATCTCTCATAATATTGAACTCATATGGTTGTAGATAACCATATTCCTTCTCATGTCCTGCTGCTGAATCTTGTTCGGACTCTGCCTTAATATCAGTATCGATCGATGGTGTATGGTTACTGCAGATCAATTTCGATTTTCCCGATTTGATGGGAAACATGAAAACACCAGTCTCTTCTATAGCAATACCACGGTACTCGATTATCTCTTCTTCTCTGTCATCTTTGTCATACTCGAGGTAGGCTGAGTTGTATTTGAAATCTGCATGGTAGGTTTTGATCGGTTCTGAAGTAGGGATATCGATCGATAAAAAGGGTGGGTGTCGATCGATTGATGAACTGCAAACGCGTCAATCAATTTTCTAGGTTGGGTGTCAATCGATGCTCCATCTTTCGACTCCTCATTGAACTCATAACCGCAGAATCATGTGGCCACAAGCTCTGGATCATTACACAATTCAACCAGAGTAGCTTTGTTCTTATTCTTAACAGGTTTATAAAAAAAAGTATTTTCATCAATTAGAGATAGATACAACCTGTTTAACTTCATATCGCAGCTAGCTCCCACAGTGGCCATGAATGCTCTCCCAAGTAGTAGTGAAGAGTTCCATTCTATCATATGATATCCATCACCTGGAAGTCTACTAGACTAGGGTGTTGTTAATCTGCATTGGAACATCTTTTACCATTCCTCCTAAGTTCACTTTTGAGCAGTCTACAAATGTGAAAGAATCATTGGAGGGTTCCACTTTCAGGTTCATCTCATATGCCATGATCATTGGCATAATTCTCACTGATGATCCAATATCACAGACGGCATTGGGATATTCGTTAATCTTGATAAATCATGGAACCACAAACTTCCCAGGATCATTTTTCTTCCTCATAAAAGTCTCATGCTTCATCTTCTCTCTGAGATGATTGAACATGATCTCTACATCATCATATGTCTCCCTTGTTTCCCTGAAAAACATCCCCAATCTATGAGTATAATAAGCTTCATCAAAAGGAATATATAAAGGAATTTTGAAAAATGCTTTTTGTAAAGTTATCCATCTCTTTTTCATTGGCTTTTATGCGTTGGTGTTTGGGGATCTTTCGCTTCCTATTGGAGAGTCCCTCATCTTCTCCATCAAGATTCATAGCTTCAGACGTGTCTGTATTCTGTTCTAAAACCGTCATGGTTGGACGCACAATCGAACTCGCATTGATGCTCGGCAGTCGAACTGGTTTTCTCATCTGTCATTCGATGCTCAGGTCGCATTGTCGATCCATACTACTATATTTATGTCGGCCGGTGCTCTCGTCTCTGTGTCGATCGACGTTAGTCAGTTCACACAAAGCAACTAATACTGCAGGAATCAATTTCGATTGACACTCATCGCTTGGTGTCGATCGACACCAATGGGAACTGCCAAATGACAGAACTTTCCACATGAAAAAAATCCTTCTTGGATCTTTTCTCTCTTAACTCCTTGCAAAAAATCATGATCATTCAATGCATTGACGTGGTGCTTCTGTCCAGCCTCCATTTTCTCTTTAATCAGGCTCTCATGCCTGCTAATGGTTTCACTTGTTTGCATCACTTTATTCTCCAACTTCTTCACATGGGTGTGAGGTTTTCGAACTTGGGATTGAGGTTGAGGTACATACCATCTATCTTTCCATTGAAATCCACAGTCATCTTCTGTTTTCCCTCTAAAACTCTGTCAAACCATTGCTTCGATCTTGCTTTACTGAGCCTCCTCTGGAGGAGGATTCCGGTAGGAAGAGGATCCATAAGTCATGTTGTTGTTAAATGAATTATGCTTTGAATCTCAATTAAAGTTACTCCATTTGACCATTCCCATTGGAGTTCCTGTTGAAACCTGGATTCTCTTGTCTCTCGAAACCATTCCCATTAATGTAGTTCACATCCTCTTCTTCAATCTCATCATCTCCAGATTCTATTGCTTCTACTTCTGCAAAAGTAACCTGCTTCTTGAGAAATTTTTGAACACTATCCAGCTTTGCCTTGACCTCGTCAATCTGCTCCTTGCTCAATGATGGACTTGATTTCTTCCTCTCAAAATATGTTTTCTTGGTACTGCTACTGGATGCCAGATTTTCAATCAATCTTGTAGCTTCTTCAGGACTCCTATTGCTGAAGTTCACCTCACAAGTTGTGTCCAAAGTCATATGATACTGTAATCCAATACCTCTGAAGAAAGTTCTAAGAAGCTGCACTTTGTTAAACCTGTGATGTGGACAATCTCTCTAGTATGACTTGACTTTGACCCAGGAGTTTCTAAAAGACTCTGAAGGCACTTGTGAAAAAGTAGCAATCTTGCTCCTCAAATCTTCGTCTCTCGCGTCATCAAAGAAGTTGCGCAAGAAAGCATTCTTGATGTCAGTCCAGGATGTCAGAGATCATGGTGGTAACTACTTAAGCCAATATGAAGCTTCTTTAGCAAGTGAGTACTTGAAGAGCTTACAAAAGAGATAGTCCTCAAGGACTCCATTGGCTTTAATAGCAGTCATTAGATCCTCAAATGCTCCAGATGATCCATAGGGTGCTCATGTTGCAACCCATGGTAAGGCATCTGTTCTACAAGTTTGAAAAAGCGAGCTTGATCTCAAAATCAATTTTTTGAAAAGCTGGAGGACGAAGGGCGGATCTGTTGGCATAGAACTGTTCTAGACGGTTGTAGTCAGCCAATGTTCTTTGAGCAGCTTGGGCATTAGCTTCAAGTTGAGCTACTGCAATGTCTGCTTCTGTATTAGGGATTACAGTCCCTTGATCATCTATCTTTTGACCTTCAGAATTACGCGGATGACCGCTGAGGTCATGCAAGTCCGTACTCTCATCCTGAACCAATACTAAAGTCGCAACCATCTGAATTCGTCTGCTAATATTGATCGATGATGGTAAGTTGTTGTCGATCGATGCTGGTAACTTGTTGTCGATCGACGCGGTATGATCAATATCGGTTGATGATCGAGTTCTGATGTCGGTCGATGCTGTTCGTAAAGAAGTGTCGGTCGACGCTATGTAGGTGCTGTCGATCGATGCTTGTCGTCTTCCTTTGCGAATCGTACGTTCGAGTTTCTCTGGGTCTGAGAATATTAGTTTTGTCCTTTATTGCTCCTGGTACTTCTTTGCATGTACCTCAAAAACAAAGGAAAAGAAAAGTTTAGTAACTTGAAAGTAATAACAAACCTAGACTAAATCCTAGAAATTAAATCTAATGGCGATCAATGCTCCCCGTCAACTACGCCAAAATTGACATGGGTGTGTTTATTGTTCTAGCAGAGTATGAATATCTTAAACAATTAACTATAAAATTAACTCTAATCTTAAGACAGAAATAATAATCATGCCAAGAGAGATCATGTGTAGTACTTAGGGATCAAATCCAAAGAAAGCAATGGAACACAATAGATTTCTTATTTCTAAAGACTAAGCTAGGTAGATATATATATATATATATTAGTAGTAAACAATAAATTAAGGAAATATTCATTATCAAGAGGTATAGATGCAATATGAAAATATGATAATAATGTAAATATGGAAATGTGCTATTAAACTAACTAGATGCAAATGTAAATATGCTAGATCTAGGGTTTCAAGCTTAATGAATTATAGGAAATAGGAAGTACGAAAATGTAAATATTCTAGAACTCAAATATTAACTATTTTGACCATTTTATCTCCAACTCTCGTATGCGAGCAAAAGGAAAGACCATCGATCGACGGCTAAGGCCTGATGTCGATCGACGGTGAAATCAAAAGGAAGTGTGAACGAGATTTGATAAGTTCACCAAGCGAATTAGACAAGCTCTCGCATGCCCCTAACAACCTAGTACAATGGAGTATATTATGGCAGAGAACCTACTCTCATAGTTCTCCATGTCCTACTTTTGAGATCCTAGTTAGCTACTTTAGAATGCAAGCATAAAGCACAACTCAATTGATGGATATTAACTCAACCTAGAAATCCTGCTTTTGGGCTAATATTCAACCCTAAATCTAGTTGATAACTACTCAGACATAAACAAAGAAAGAAAAATAGTCTGAATATAATTCATAGATAAAATATTTGGGTTCCAATACAAATCTCCTTAAGGAGTTATGAATCTTCTCCCCCAAAACTATAATAGAAAACTAAACTCTTCAGAACCTTCTCTTTGTGTGTAATACATAAAGTAAAAATATAAAACCCTAAAATTTAGGTCAAAACTCGTCCAAGGCATCTTCGTCATTTGTCTCTAACTTGGGCTTGAAATCGACTATCTGTGATTTGGCCGTCGATCGATGGCAGGTGTGGTACATCGATCGACCTTGGTCTTGTAACGTCGGTCGACGCCAAGGTTGTGTCGTCGATCGACGACCGTCTTGTACTTCGACTCTGTAAATGATCAGCTATGGATTCTTCTCTTTTAAATGCTCCGAAAGCTCAAAGTATCTCTATATATCTCCAAAACATACATGGACCTGTCAAGACTCTAAAACATAGTCTAGACACACATAATAGACACTAAATAGAGTCTATAACATGGCCTAAAACTGGTAATAAATAGGCTATATCAAGGTATTACAGAAGTTTATGTATCATATATTTTAGGCATATCGTATATTCACTTTTTGATATTTCCTTTTAGATAGATGAAAATGTTTGTATAAAAAATTATTTAATGTAAATCTTTACACACTATCGAATACAAAAATCCTTTGACATAGACCTTGTGATTGTTTTCTTACCCAATGTTGTGGCTTGCTTTCAGTTCTGGACATGGACTGAAGCGGAGGAAGCATGCGCTTTCGACCACTATATTATTAACTATTTTTTCAGCCACATCTTTACGTAAATGTGGCTTTTGTATAGTTGTATTTTTACCAAAGCGGAGGAAGCACGTGCTTTCGACCTCCTTAGTATTGTACAGAGGCTGGGTTTGAAGCCCCCTTAGTGAATGAGTTGGTTTTATTATTTATTTTTTTGCTTGTGGCCTCTAAATGTGTAGAACCGGCTCTGCTTGCTTTGGATTGTGTTCATGGAAGACACTATGTTTAATGCTTTGGGGAGAAAGAAATAAAAGGTAAAAGCAATGAAAATAAATCAGACTAAAATAGAATTAAAAATAATAATATAATATATTAAATATTTCTTTTATTTAGCTAATTAGTGATGAATCATTGCTTTATGATGCAAAACTCATAAAACAATCCAACAAATAGATGGTTTCATGATCAAAGTATAGATTAACTGATTTTTTTGTCATTTTCATGTCATAATCCGAGATCAAATCCAAAGACTATATGTAGGAATTGTATATGAACAGTAAGTTTGGTTCTTGTGTAGTGCCTAATGTGCATTTGCACTAGGTCCAATTTTTTTCTTCAATTTTTGGGTTAGAGTTTAGGTTTTTTTTCCAAAATATTTAGGACCATATTTTAGAAATTATTTATGTTATTCCTCATACAAATAAAATATGTACATGGCCCACCATATGGTTGAGCCAGTCCTCATGACTAGAAATGGCAATAATATAAAGATACATAATTTGATAGGATATTTTAAATCTAACATATAACGCTTTTTAAGACATTTTTACATAAGTATTCTTGGCGATTGTATGTTTGCTGGAAACAACTGATTTAGAATGAAAAGCTGGGGTTTTCATTTTATCTGGGCTAGACTTTTTTGTGAGTAAGTGCATTTTTGTGTCCATTACCTTAATCGTTAGCTTTTTCATTGGATTTTTGTAATTCATTCTTTTATGTTTTTTTTTCTCTTGCATGCATCTTTGTTTTAAATTATAAGGTAATATTTCAATATGTTTTTCAACATCAAAAAAATGAAAAAAAAATATTAATATACGTTTTATGCATGAATTTGTAGAAATGTATTTCTTGATCCATCAAGGGTATCCAGGGTTTGAATGGATCAAACATAGGTTCAGAACTAGCGTGATGCTCTTCATGTTGTGTTTAGGGAAAATTTTTCTACTCGAAAAACCAGGTTTTCCACTCAAAGCTGAATTAGTCTCTTTGCATATTGCTCTAACTGCTTGTAGTGCCCTTTAATCTCTTTTTTTAAGGTTTGAATCTCTCAGATGATTCTTGGATCACCGGTGGGGATTTTTTCTTTCCCCCAAGCTGAATTCATTTGGTGCCTTTTTTGGAGAGTTCATTTGAGCTTGCAAGTCGATGTTGATTGTGGTAGCTCTGATTTTATCACGCTTGCTTCCAATAATTATCAAGTATTTTTGGTTATTATGCTCCTTCTAGCACCAAATAGTTAGAGTAAAAAAACATCGAGTTCTTTGTGATACCGAAGAAACAGGAAGTAAGACTATAAAAAAATTAAAGATAGTATTTTATTCTATGTTTGGATTGCGTTAGGTGGAGGCTGTGAGAATAAAGAGAAAATAGTGAAAATGAATTGGAGAATGAGGTTGGTGAAGAGAATCAGCTTCTGATTCAGTTTGGACCAGAAAAACTAAGAATCAAAGAAGGAGTGTTTGTGAGAGTTTAATTGAGAATGATGAGATTATTGAGAGTATTTTCAATCTCATGGTTTAGTATGAACCAGAGACAATGAATGATGGACGAAATTATGAGTGAGAGTATGTGAGAATCTCCTAGACATTATTTGAGAAGTGATTTGACACATGTCATCTCCACAATCACTTTCATTAAAAATGACATGACATGCTATAATTAATGACATTGTTTATGGATAAATATGACATGACAATTATATTTAATGTCTATTTATATTTTTGGTAAACTTTTTAGAATATAGAAATAATTAATACAATATCATTAAAATAAATCTATTTAATATGACATTAAATAATATAATAATAGAAATACAAAATATTTATAAATTTATTAAATACTATTTAAGTCTATTTTTATAATCATACAATTTGTTTTAAAAAATTTATAACCTTATAATCATAATATCATTTGTTTCCTTTTGTTATCTACAAATTTTAAAAATTTTATTAATGCACATTGTGAAGGAAAATAGCTAGTAAGAAAATGAGTGAATATACTAACCGGAGAATGATTGAAGAAAAGATTTAACTAGCAATTCAGAGAGTATGAGAGTTTGAGAGACTATGAACAAGAGAATAAGTGAAAGAAGAGGTTTAATTCTCCTTAGTTTAAATCAGAATACACATAGGGCTTTATATAGCCAAAGGCTAGTCACTTGACTAGACATTAGATTAATAATATAAGAGGGTTCAATAAAAACAATATATTGTAGGGTTTATGATGAGGACAAAGAGGATAAACCAAGGTTAACTCAACCAGATGGAGTGAGAGTTACAAGAGAAAGAGGCGCAATCTTCTTAGGTTGAAAGTGACAGGTCAACTGTTTTTTTTAAGTAACCATGTGACTTCTTCATCTCTAATTCAAAACATAACCAAATATCTGATTTCAAACCATGTATCATTGGTTTCTAGAGCTTTAGCCACTTCCACAAGGTTCTCCCAACTCATTGCTTATCTTCCAAGTCAGGTTAGATCAAGTGGTGTAGGTTCACCTTTCCTTAGAAGTCAAGTCTCTAATTTATGGACTGTAACTTCAGCCATCTTATTTTTTCTTCTCATTCTTTCGTTATTCCAACATTTTCCCTCAAGATTGTCCATAGGAATCCTTTGGCAAGTTTGGGGCTGAGATTACCTGCCTCATTAAAAACCTAATTATAGGGAAAAATAGTACAAGCAATCGAGCTTTCTTTTGGACATCTTTATTGGCAAGTAAGGCATGCCCTTTCCTTGCTTCACATTTCAAATGGTTCCTCTTTAACCTTGTTCTTATATCATAGTTTGTCTCCCCCTTGATTCTTGCTTTTTGCCTTTTTCTTGGGTTTAGATCAAGCCACCATGTCTTTGGGATGATAATGAGTAGTGTATGCCCTCCTGACTTGCACTTGAACCCCGCACTTCATCACTTTCTAAATGGCCTTGCAAAGTCACTTATAGAACAGATTTGGTAGGAGAACTTTGCAAAGAGTCAGCTGTCATATTTTCAGTGAACTACCTTCTACTTTCTCAGCCAAGAATATCCCTGGTCAACTCTACTTGTTTCATTTGAATAACACACTTTCTAACAAAACCAAAAAGCAATAACACACCAATTTTTTTTATGCGTGCAAAAAGTAAGAAAACCGCACTAACTTAAGCCAGTAATGAAATAGCTGCGGTATTGCATAAACCGCAGTTAACAGTGCAAAATAATTTTAATAAGATTTTTAAAAAGTATTCAACATCTTTATTTTTCACCTACTAAAATAATTACTTTTACCAAAAAAAAAGAAATACATAAGTTATAGTCAATTTTTTTTTAAGATGGTTAAATTGTTTCATTTAAATTGAATATATGTACTTTATAATCAATTTCAGGTATTGCTTCAGTTTTGGTTAAATATTTCAGGTGTCGGATAGTTCGGGTAGAGAGCTAAATGATCCATATAGGAACATGAAATTTTTTGATTCGGACCGGTTCATGTAGTTGCAAGTTTGAGTTGGTTCGGCTAATAAAATTAAGAACCGTCTAGTATCCAAAATAAATCATTTCTCATTTTTCCCAGTTCTGGTTCGTTTATTTAGAGTATTCAGATAAAAATTTCAGATACTTTACTTATATTATACATAACTAATATTTTAATATATATTTGAGTACCTTTTTGGTTATCGTTTTGGTTAAGTTATTTTGAATATATAATATAGAAATCGTTCGAGTATTTAAAGGTTTCGATTCATCCATTTTTGTTTTGGTTATTTCGGTATCGTTCTCATTTGAATCTTTGGTTCCTTTTTTTTCCCAGGCATATACCTTCCTGAGACTATTAATATTTAACCATAAATTCTAATCACTAAACTCTAAATTCAAATATAAAATATAAATTTATTATATAATATATTATTTCTAGGGTAATTCTCTCAAATAGTTTTCTTGTAAGTTTTTCACAAAATAGTCCTCAAGAAAAAATCAGCAAAATAGTCCTTTTTATTTTGAAGTTTTTAATATTTATTTATTATTTAAAAAATTAATCTACCTCTAAACCCTAAGTCTATATTAGTTAAACCTCGGGTATAGATGTATATTTAACCCTTTAATAAAAAATATTTTGGTCCTTTTTTCTTTAGAGATTATTTTGTGACAAAAACTTTATAGGGATATCATAGAGTATTTCTATTATTTCTATCAAGTTACCGTTTTAAAAAAATATATTATAATATTCTTATAAAGCAAACAAATTCAATTTCTATGTGTATTAGTAAATTGTCTTACATTATTTTCTATCATAACATCACTAGTTTTTTATCAAAAACCCGCACTACTTTTTCTATGAAATTTGCATTTGTCCCGCAAACCGCTTGACACCGCAATTGCACCATATTGTATCTGAATCCACACGCTTATACTATTAAAATCGCGGTTACCATTCACACCCTATATATCACAGACGCATTTAGAACTTTATTTTTATTGATTTATTACGTAAACTATAACGTTTGGATTGGAGTACAAACTCTAGTTCTACATGTCTACTGATAGTAAAAGTTGTGGATATCATATAAACTCTACTCTTAGGGTTTAAAGCTTCTTTTTGCAGGTGGCTATTGGTGAGATTTATATTACTTCGACTGTCTTCTGCAATTTGAGATGATTCCCTTTTATTAAGAAGTCTTTTTTTAGGCCAAAACAAAAGAAATATTTGACATGGAATTGGAAGCTGGAAATTCCGTCGAAGACCGACGTCGTGCTCTAACCAAACAAAATAACCCATGAGATAATTTATACTCAATAATGTGTATAATTATTAAACATGTTAGAGATCGGTTTAGCTTCGTTTCAAAATATTAAATACATACTTTTTAGAAATCAAAACTTTAAGAAATAATATGCTATTTTTTTAAATATATAGCATGTTTTTATAAAGTATGCTATTTTATTATCTTTAAACAACTGTTGTTTATCCAAACAATTTTTTTTTCTATTTCTGCAATTTTACATAATCCAGTCTATCATTAAATTAAATAAGGAGATAAGTATCGAAGTATGAAAATCAATATCGGTCACCATATGGTGGATTGGACTCATTTGTAAATAAATTTCAAATTCCATTAGTGGCAGCCTCACAAGTGATTTAGATTGTTACCAATGTTTTAAACACAGTGCAGTCACATACGTTTAGATATAGGATTTCATTATCTGATTATAATTGTTAACTGTTGTTTACCCAAACAATTTTTTTGTATTTCTTGCAGTTTTATCTAATCCAGTCTACCATTAAACTAAAATAAGGAGATAAGTATCAAAGTGTGAATACTAATATCGGTCACCATATGGTGGGTTAGATTAGTTTGTGAATATATTTCAAATTCCATTGATGACAGCCCCACCAGTGTTTTAGATTGGTTCTTACCCGTGTCTTAAACACAGCACAGTCACACACATATAGATATAGGATTTTATTATTTGATAATTGTTATTATTATAAGGAATTGTCGACATAAAAGTCACCCGACAGATTTTGGAATTTTACGATCCGTTTTGAAAACTCCTTGCCGACATATTTTAAAGAGCCGTATAAAGACAAATCTATATTCACTGAAAGTAAAGCATAGAGTAGCAACACGTAGTAACTACCAAGAAATAACTTTAAAAGGTGCAATTTTTTTGCTTGGCTATGTTTAATCGTAATACGAATATTATAATGGAATTCTTTTGACTAGATGAACGCTTGGCTATTGAATGTAGACATGTATATTTTTGGCAGGCATGTACATTCTAAGTATGGGATCACGTAGTAGCATATGAAGCGATCAAAATACATATTCGAAACATCTACTGGAATCAATATTTTAAAAACCGGAACGGATATCGATTCAGTGTAACTATTGGTTGATTAGTTGGATCGGTTCAACCGATCGAACAGGGATTTTCGTTTTTAAAAAAGAAATATATAATCATATAATTACACTATATAGATCTAAAAGAAAATATTTCTACACATAATACATTATATGTTCTCTTTTATTAACTAGAAAAAAATAAAGAACAATATAAATTTAACTATATATACAATAAATAAGTGAATACTAAGTAAAATAAAATTGATAAAAAATTACCATATTTATTTATTCATATAAATAAAGTCTCAAATTTTATAAATAAGGTTAAATAAAAATAGTATATGAGAGCTAATATATATATATATATATTACATTCTTTTTTAAGGAAATAAAATTAAATAAAAATCTAATTAAATAGTGATAGTTGACATTAATTATTAAATATAAAATTTTAATAACAATTGAGATCACATTAATTATATGTTGATTTTTTAGAATCGGGTTTTGAAATTGACCCGGGTCACTAGTTATACCGGTTTTCAGCCGGTTTTACCGGGTTTTTTAAATTTGGATTTTAAAACGAACCGAAATCGGCTTCTTCAACGAGTCACGGTCAGACCGGCTCAACCGGCCGGTCCGATCCGGTTTTCAAAACCATGATTGGAATACAAGCATATTAAGAGTTCTTGGTTTAAACTTGTTTTCTGTTATAATTCATTTCTAGTTTAACCGTTTAACCAGCTTACTCTTCTATATAAAGAATGGTTTTTGGAACAGAATCAATAACTTAAATGAATGAGAATTACTCTCTCTCGATCTATCTCAAAAAGTAATATGGTATTAAAGTGTTCATACTGCAATCAACGATTCGATCTTCCGTCTTCTCCGTCATCTTTGTTGATAGGAATCTCTTTTCGATTGATTCTTCATCCTCTAGTTTCTCCAGTTGTTCTGCCATTCTTGAGCTCTAAAATGGTTACACTCCATCGATCAATGAGGAGAGCCGCTCATGATTCGTCATCTGCAGCTCGTTCGACTCGAACTATTCCGGAAGCTTTTGCATTAGATCCACATATTCTAGTGACTTTGCGGCGAATCTGTCTTCTTCAAACGCTCTGATTCTGCAATTTTCTCGTTAAGATTTTGACTTTGATGGAATACAATACTTTCTGTATTTCCTCACGAGTGGCGATAATCTAGGAACATCACTTATATCTGAGGTACTAGATGATACCAACTATAACACTTGGAATATAGTAATTGCATTAGAAGCGAAGAAGAATATATCTTTTGTTGATGGATCATAGCCTAGACCTCTTGAAACACATCATCGTATATGGTCAAGGTGCAATAGTATAGTCAAATCTTGAATCTTGAATTCTGTAACAAAGCATAATAAAATATGGGAGTATTCTACGTTTCCAAGATGCTTCTGAGATTTGGAAAGATTTGATGGTTAGATTTCACATCATGAACTTACCAAGGTCTTATCAATTGACGCAACAAATCTGGTCTCTTCAACATGGCACCACAGATCTTTCAACATAATATACAAAGTTGAAGACTCTATGGGTGATCGTGATGGAGAATATTGTGTCAAACGTGTCAACATTGTAACTGTTGCAAAGCCTCTGCAGCGTAAACATAACACGCAAAGATCATCAAGTTCTTGGTTGGCGTCAATGAATCATATTCCGATGTTAGGAGTTAGATCATCATGAAGAAGAATGTTCCAAATCTTGGAGAAGCTTACAACCTTCTTTATCAAGATTATAGTCAAAAGAGTATCAATATGATTCTGAAATGCTACTGCCTCTCAAATGACTACACAAGAGAACATTCAACCTTTGATCAATGCGACTTACAACAACCCAAAACAATATCCCATATGTTTGCATTGTGGATACACTGGTCACATAGTGGGTAAATGTTACAAAATCCATGGCTATCCATCTGGATTCAAGCATATGCTGAAGCAGACTGAGAAATCTTCTTACGCTGATAAACAACAAGTCAATAGGTGGTAGCTTAACTCGCTTTGCAGAATGTTTCACAAGAGATCAATGTTCAAGAGATGATTCTAAGGATCAGACATAAAGTGTCATTGCCTACTTTAATATCAGTTGAATGTATCCTCTACATCTACGTCAATGCCTTCAATTTCAATGGGAAACAATCACAGCCCTACCAGGTATGACTTTCTCTTCTTCTTCACTATGTTTTGTGCGAATATTGAGAGCAACTGGTAACTGCTTGACATCACAGTCTTGGGTCATTGATAATGGAGCAACACATCATGTGTCCAATGATCAAAATCAGTTCATAAGTTTGACTGATTCTCTTGATACTGAACAACGTCTTATTCATTCCTGATTTTTATCTGAATCTACTAAGTATCAGTCAGCTAACTAAGGATCTAGGTTGTCGTGTCATGTTTGAGAAATTCACTTTTCTGATACATGATCCTATCGGGGATTGACGATTGGTCAGGGTGAAGAAATTTCAAATCTCTATGTCTTGGATGATGTTTCAATCAATGGATCATTAGCAAAGGATTTTGCAAGTTTATGTTAATGTTGCTCTTGATACGTCTTTATGGCACAATAAGCTTGGTCATCCATCTGTTGAAAGGATTATTGCTATTACATATGTACATGGCTTCAAACAAAAGATAAAGAACCCTTTCATTGTGCCATTTGCCCCTTAGCTAAACAAAAGCACATTCCTTATGTTTCTCATAACAACATACATGCATGCTTTTGATTTACTACACATTGACCTTTGGGGCCCATTTTCAGTACAAACTTCAAAAGGTTATAACCACTTTCTGACTATAGTTGATGATCACACAAGAGTCACCTGGTTTTATCTCTTGCGTACTAAGTATGAAGTATTGCATGTATTTCCTTAGTTCCTACAGATGGTTGAGAACCAGTATAAGACAACAGTAAAAGCAGTCAGATCAGACAAAGCTTAGGAGTTAAAATTCACTAAGTTATTTAGAGCAAAAGGTATACAATCCTATCACTCTTGCCCTGAGACACCACAACAAAACTCAGTGGTGGAACACAAACATCAACACATCCTCAACGTGGCTATATCTTTGATGTTTCAATTTCATCTTCCACTTGAGTACTGGGGTGATTGTGTACTCATGGCGGTGTTCTTCATCAATAGGATTCCTACTCCACTATTTCATAATAAATGACTGTTTCAAGTATTGACCTCTAAGATGCCTGATTATAGAGGTCTGCGAGTGTTTGGTTGTCTTGTATACTGCTCTACAAGTTCTAAGAATTGCCATAAGTTTCAACCCAAAGTGAAACCGTGTGTTCTACTTGGGTATCATGCAGGATAAAAAGGTTATAAGATCCTGGATCTTGAGACTAGTGGTCTTCATATATCAAGGAATGTGGTCTTTTATGAAGATATATTTCCGTTTGCATCATCTGAAAATCCAATACCTTCATATTTCTTTTCCATGATGGATTCTTTGAGTGATAATCCGGAGACTGAGAGTACACTTCCCACAAATGTGAATGAATCTTCACATGCTAGTCCCTCTACTTCTCCCTCACACTTACATGATTAATTATTACTATAATGTGAGTGAGACAAATACACCCTATTCTCTTGCTGCGTATCTATCTTACGGCCAACTATCTGACGTATATAAAGCTTATGTCTGTTCAGTATCTTTGAACCCAAAACCATCATCATTTACTCAAGCAAAGAAGTTTGACGAGTGGATCAAAGCAATGAGTGAAGAGTTTATTCCTTTAGAAGCAAATGATAATACATGGGGAATATGTTCTCTTCCTTCTGGAAAGCATACCATTGGGTGCAAATAGGTTTACAAAGTGAAGCTGAATGCTGATGGGAGTCTGGAAAGATATAAAGCATGGCTTGTAGCTAAAGGATACACACAATAGGAAGGAATAGATTTCCTTGATACCTTCTCACTTGTTTCAAAAATGACTATTGTCGAGACTCTTCTTGAAGTTGCAGCAGCTAAGTCTCGGAGTCTCACTCAGTTAGTTATCTCCAATGCTCTCCTAAATGGAGATCTGACAGAAGAAATATATATATATACCTCCTGTTTATACACCAAAAGAATGTGTTACTTTATCTCTAAATCAAGTGTGTAGACATCGTAAATCACTTTATGGCCTTAAACAACCCTCAAGACAATGGTTTCTCAAGTTCAGCTCTACTATGTTAACACTTGGATTTCAGAAGTCATACAGTGATCATACCCTCTTCATAAAAAACAACAAAGGAAAGTATGTTGTAGTTCTTGTAGACGTTGATGACATTATCATAACAACTAATGATGATGGTGAAGCCACAAAACTGAAACAATACCTTCAATAGTTCTTCAAGCTTCGAGATCTTAGACCTTTGAAATATTTTCTTGGTCTTGAGATAGCTCGTTCCAGCTTTGGTATCTCTGTTTGCCAGATAAAATATATCATGGAATTACTTGAAAACGCATGACTACTCGCCTGCAAACCATCAAGCATCTTTATGGATCCTAGTGACACGTTGTGCTCAGATAGTGATGAAACTCTACTTGAAGAACCTGAAGCGTACAAAAGATTGGTTGGCCGGTTGATGTATCTGACTATTACTAGACCAGACATAACATTTGCCAAAAATAAGCTTTGTCAGTTTACGTCTGCTCCAAGACAATCACACCTCAAGGCAGCTCATAAGGTGCTTCACTATTTGAAAGGAACGAGTGGACTTGGTTTATTATTCTCAGCAAAGAATGATTTGGATCTAAAGGTATTTAAAAATACTGATTGGGGTTCCTGTAAAGACACAAGAAGGTATACTTTGGGATTATGTGTGTTCCTCGGTGATTCTCTTATTTCTTGGAAGTCTAAGAAACAAGACATGGTTTCATGCTCCTCTTCAGAGTTAAAATACAGAGCAATGACTTTTGATGTTAAAGAAGTTAAGTAGCTGGTAAATATTTTTGCTGAGTTTCAGTGTCCACAACATCAGTCTGTTGCCTTTTACTGTGACTCAATTGCAACATTTCACATAGCTAATAATCCGCTCTTTCATGAGATAAAAGAAACATCTTGAACGTGTTGTCACAAGGTTCGTGACAAGGTGAATGATGGTCTTATCAAAACCTTACATGTACGTATGATGGATCAAATAGTTGACGTGTTCACCAAGCTTCTACATCTGGGTCATTTTCACTTCCTTATAGGCAAGATGTCATAACTCTACATATACATGCCATCTTGAGGGGAGGATATTGGACTACAAACGTATTAAGAGTTTTTGGTTTAATCTGGTTTTCTGTTGTAATTCATTTCCGGTTAGAGAACGTTGAACTGGTTTACTCTCTATATACAGAGTAACTGTTGTAACATAATCAATAACATAAAGGAATGATAATTACTTTATCTTTCGATCAATCTCAAACAAGTAATTGCATCTCTTAAAAATGGTAAAGTATTTCGGGAATCATATAGGCAACAAAACACTTAACAAATGAAATCATAAACACAACATAATGACATTAAATGACAGTAATTATAGAGTTGAAAATATATCAGATTTGGCCAACTTATATCTAAACAATAAAAATTAGTTTAATTCAATTATATAATATCATAAAATTTCTTCCATGATATTGAGTGTCACCTATTGCTATAAGGTCGTGCCTTTAAGTGTTAAGAACATTAACTCAACCTACTAGAGACCGGTAAACATGATGTTCAAGTAACAAATTGTTTAGACTATGGAAGTTGATATTGACGACATGCTCCTAAAATAAACGACGAAAGATGACCATATTGCTCACCTATGGTAGGCATTCTCGACACTGAGGAAGTAAAACATGAAACTCAATCTTTCCAAATGCGTGTTTTGGAATAAGATCTTGAGAACTCATGGTTTATATTCTCACACACCATATAATTGAAACCAACCAAGAGAAGATTAGTGTACTCCATATGATTATCTCACTAATAAACCCTAAGGAATTCCAGAAGCTAACAAGGAGAATAACCGCCTTGATCTTAGAGGTTGTTGTGGGAAGCAAGATATGAAAATCCTGATTGAGAATAAATAAAGTATTCCCTCGAGATATTCTTAGATATGTAACCATTAGATAGGCCACATGTGAAAAAAAGAAGTTGATTAAGATCCAAGATCAAGAATTTGATTTTTAAAATTTGATTTTTTCACAATGATAATTTATGAGATTTACTGGCTATAACAGTAATAACTTCATGAGGAAATGCTAGAAAGTAGAAAATAACCTCAACATAATATAGCCAGAAACCAGAGGGCATTTACCAATGACAAGGCCATAAACGGATGAATTTATATAATCATTATCAACTAAACCAAGACGCCTAGCTACGATAACACGTCCTAAAAATTACTCTACGGTTTCCAAGCCATGACCTTCATGATAATAAGCAACATAATATCATGCTCATGGGGCACATCGATGAGTATACAACCTGGTCTAGGCCATTTTCCCCACATCGGACTAGGAATCCCAATTTGGCCTTCGGGTTTTACATCTCCTTGTAGGCTATGAGCCTTCCAGATCATTTGACTCCCATTAATCACAATTCTATATGCCACAATGCCACACTCCCATCAAGGCTACATACCATAAAGCCACGTGCCTATAAGATTATGAACCATCACCAGACAACATGTCTACTCAGGATATCCAATTGCTGAGGATATGTTCCTAATAAGTTAGAATACCCCGGTATTTTCTTAAGGTCGTGCACCTTTACACTAGATCACCTCCAATGAGAATGCTAAGAGATTCAGGCTATGACATCTTAAGCAACCATCGAGATGAAGTCCTGCTCCCAAAAACCTTCTACCAAAGCACAACTCAAGACATTCAAAAAGTACAAGTTATTCACCACCTTAAGACATGAACCCAAAAAATAAGGAGCAAACTGTATGGTATAAATTTAAACCAAGAAAAATTCCACCGGGTTAGAGCAGAATGGCGATCTTTGTCTTCCGGGTTTCCAGAGTTCAGCTTCCGAGTAAAGTATTTTTCCTGCCTCCAAACTAAAAAGGAAAACTTCTAAATAATGGAAAAACATTTCATATCTCAAGATATCTTGGTTGAATCTAACATAAATATTGTCAATGATCACTTATCTAAACAAGCTTACAAAACTAAGAAGGGGGCTATCCGATATTTACAACTTTTGTAGTATAAGAAGATATTCCCCATATTTCATAAAGATAGACTTTTTTAGTTTTTTCACACATATTAAGAAAATTTATTAAATAACTATAATAAATCTACTGTTTTCTGTACTTTTCAGTTTTCAATAAATTTTATTCAATAGTAAATCAATAAAATCAATTAATTTTCTTGAAGTTTACAATATTTTCATAGAAAACACAAAAAGTCTATCTTTGTGGAACTAATTTTTTCTAAAAAGTTTATCTTAATGTAACAGATGGAGTAGTTATGATTATAGTCCATACCCGAAACGTTGTACTGCTGCTATTAAAGATAAATAAAGATTATTTATGTCCTTAATTGTCTCACTTCTTGTTTCCATAGTAACACAAAGAATCCAACATTATTATAACTTAATACACTTCAAGTAATAAATTACAATCCACAATATATTTGACTGAATATGTTAAATGTATATTAAATAGCATGATACAGAAGAAATTATAGAAAATGTATTTGCTTGATATACTAAATGTATACCAAAATCATTTTCAAAAATTATGTTTATATAACTATGATAATACAAATATAAAGAACACATTTTCCACATCTTAACGCTTGTATCATTTGCTACTTAATTACCTTCCAAACCCATAATCCAATAAATATCCCTAAAACATTAGTAGGAAATATTTTTCGAATTGGCCAATTAGGAAGTTCATAGGATTTCATTTTTCCCTAAAACCATCACTTTTATTTAACATTTACAAAAATAATTTGAAACCAAATTTATTGAATTAATCATCTCTCTTAATTCTACAAAATTCTAACTTATTAGAAATCTAAATTTAGTCAATAAAATTGATTAATATGAATTGGTGGAATTTATAAATTAATTTATGATAATGTTATTTGAAAGTTTTTAGTCTCCTCATATGACAATGTTATTTGTAAAAAAATATTTTTTTTTCAAAAATTATTACACTTTCAAAAATAATTATAAAATCCAATAAATAAAAAATATTATTTAAATAATATTTTTATCTATTTATATTTTATTAAATAATAAATAACAAAAATATATTTTAAAGAATAAAATTGTCATTTTAATACATTTTAACTAGAGATTGATCTACGCATCGGCGTATATATTTATTTATTTCTTATAAATATATATTTTATTGTATAAGTTATAATATATATATTTTTTATAATTTATAAGTGTTAAATAATTATTGAATATTAAATTTATAAACATAATAATTTATAGTTTATATTGATTAATTTTATTTTGTCTTGTAAACCGTCATTTGTATCACCTATATTTTTAGAATCTGACATGTGCATTGTATAAATATCTTTTTATTTTTAATGGATCAAAATTATATGATAATCTATATCAAAATCATTTTATATACTATTTAAAACCTGGTGCTATGTATTTATACTTTTTAACATTTATCATATCGAATTTACACTGGACTATTATTTATATGAAAATATACGTAAAATAATATATTTATATTTTATTTATATGTGATATAAAGAATTTTAAAATTTAGGTATGTTTTATGGTTGTTTAATTTGATAAAAATATAATAAAATCTAAAAGTTTGGATTAGGTAGTTTCATAGTGGCATTACAGTGTCATTAAATAGTTATTTTATTTAATAATCAATTTTGAAAATATATTAGTTAAACATGAAAAGACACAGAATATAAGGTAGGTTTATTAATTACTTCAGTGGCATTATATTCTAAATAATCGGTAAATCTTAGGGGTATTTTTCATTTGTATTTCTCTTTTAATAAGATAGAAGGTTAAAATGTTCTTAAAATATTATTAATTTCTTCAAATCTCCTTAAATTTTTTAGTAATAACTTTTAAAGATTTTCTTGAATAGGTATTCAAATTACTAATCCAATATTGTGATTAATTCTCCCACTTTTCTCTTTTAATTAAAATTTTTACTTAATTTTATTGAATTACAAGTTTGTTATTTGACTGTTCTCTCCTCCTCGTTCTCTTTAAATAGAGATCATGCAGGCTAACATTTTATTCATCACCTGTTGTTCGACAAAGACAGTGTTATTAATTAAAATCAGTTGAAGAAAATGGCTTCAAAGGCTTTGATTCTGTTGGGTATCTTTGCATTTCTTCTCGTCGTCTCAGAAATGGCCGCAGCATCTGCACAGAAGTCGGGTACGTATTTTTGTTTTGGGTAGAGTACGTAAAATTATTCTATAGAAAATAAAAGTTGTTCGAAAGGCTAATCAAACTGGTGCTGAAGTACTATTTTATAATTTCGTCCTACTATTTCGTCAATTTGGTTTGAGTGATGGTCAATTATTTGGACTTGCCTAGTAAGTATTGACGACATGTATGATGTTGAAACTTTGTTATACGTATCAGGCCATCCCAAACTATTTAGATGTTCGGTGCAAATTTTATGTTGAAAACTTGAACGTATATATAATGATGCAACTTATCTTTTTATTGACTAGAGATCCGAAATTATATATATTTTGAATAGTTTTTAAGAAAATAATTTCAATAATCGGGAAGTGGAATGAACATATGCACCTGCTAAACAATACTATTATAAAATAATGAGGTGTTTTGTTTTGGATATGCACAGTGAACACAGAGAGTGAGGAAACTGTGAAACCTGATCAATATGGTGGTGGCTATGGCGGAAATGGAGGCTACAACGGGGGAGGGGGATACAACAGAGGAGGAGGATACAACGGAGGCGGATACAACGGAGGAGGAGGAGGACACAACGGAGGTGGAGGACACAACGGAGGTGGAGGACACAACGGAGGTGGAGGATACAACGGGGGAGGAGGATACAACGGAGGTGGAGGGTACAAGGGAGGAAGAGGAGGATACAACGGAGGTGGAGGGTACAAGGGAGGAAGAGGAGGCCACGGGGGGCACGGAGGCAGAGGAGGCCACGGAGCAGAAGCTGTTCAGACTCAGCCTGGCAACTAAATCTATTAATATTTTAACCACCATGGATGGTTTCATCTATGTATACACGTATGTATGTGTATGACTATAAGTAAACCATGGTGAGTTTGTAATGAAGTTACTTAAGCTAAATAAAAGAAAATAGGGGAATAAAGTTTCGGAATGTAATTTCTCTATTTTCGAGTTGTAATATGCGCTCTTTGCATAATAAAATCGTTTGTAATTTATGTTGTTCCTTTTGGTTTTGTGTAACAGTGCGATATCGGAGAACAACAAACAGTGCAATATCATTGTTATAAAACAAAAATTAATTCAAACAGCTGTCACAAAAAGTTTGTTTTCATAATTAAAACTAGAGTTTGACTCGCACGTTTTTGCAAATATGTTCATTTTTATATTTATTTTACTTTGGTTTATAGTAATTATTTTAAATAAATTAGTTACATTTTGATATCATATATTGTGTATATACATTATTATTAGTCATGTGTCTTGTTAATATTATTAATACTACTATTAGATAATAACTCGCGCCTTACACGAGATGAGATTATTAATTTCGCTATTTTTAAGATAAGAAGACATTAGTTTTGTTTAATCTGGATACCAGTTGAGTTTTAGGTTGAGTTTTTGGTTTTAAATCAACTAAAATATAACTAATATTCTAAATCTATATTTATTTTGTTTTGTTCAGTTAAAATGCGTAAGGTTTTTGATTTTTCAGTGATAACCAAAAATTGTTATTATTTATTTGGTTTCCTGTTATACGAATTTTAGATAGTCTTGATGTTGAAACCAGTGGTTTTCATATTCTAAAATTCTAAATGCATGAAAAATCAAATCAAAATCTAGATAATATTTAAGAACAAGAAAAAAATTATTAAGAGAAATCATTTCATTACAATTTGGTCGATGGTGCAAGGAAACATTAAGAAACACATAATTTTCTAATTTCCAAGAAGTTCATGATCCTCACTTGTGGTAAATATTTTAGTTATATAAGTGCTTACATCAATATGCACATGTATGTGTATCTAAGAGTATATAAAGTGGTGTGATAAATATATAAAAATTCTATTAATTAACGTTAAAAGATATTTTAATTTGTTCAAAATAATACATGAGATAAAAATTTCAAAATAAAATTAATTTAAAAATAAAGTAGTCCTATATATAAGTGATTTTTTTGTAAATTGTCTTTCTATGTGGAACATTTCTATAACATATGAAATTCTAACATGAGTTTCTATATTTGGAAAAACGTGAAGTAATACATAGTTTGAATGATATTTATGTAGAGTTTGTCTGAGAAATTCTCTACACGTGACACGTCAACGTACTCATTCTCAAATTATTGTGAAGCTCTCTACACGTGGTAAACATAGTGTAACGCATTAATGTCAAATGTTTTTCTTTTAATGTATAGGAGATATTAAAGTTTATAATTTTATTAAAAAAAACTTTGTTATTAGTTGCTAATTTGGCAGCATTAGTTTTTATTTATTTATAAGATTTTATAATTTATTTAAAATATTATAATTTGTTTATTATCAAAGAAACCTATATAATTATAGTTTATATATATATATATATATATGTTCAGTTTCTATCTTATATTTTCTGTACATATTTTTTTGATATAAATTGTTTTATTAGAAGATATCTGACTATATTTTTGGTAACTACCTGAACCATTGCATAAGAATATATAAAAAGTAATAATTTCTTTCAGAAGAATATTAATATCATTAAGTTGTAACGAAATGTAGTTACAAGCCAAACTTATAACATATTTTGTTAACAAAGCCAAAAATGTTTTGAAGCCCCCTAAAAAGTTAAAAATGTTGAAAGCACATATAAAGATCTAACAAAAAGCTATTGCAACTATTCTAGTACTAAAAAAGATCCATCGACTGGAAATTTAAAACACAATAGGGGACAATGCACCAAAACCTGCTGGGTGCTGGAGAACCTGCAAGTGATAGCCAAAGACCAGGGGAATTGGGAGACAAAGACCAGGGGAATTGGGAGACAAAGACAAGTCCAAAAGAGCCACCAATTCGATTCACGGGGGATACATTCATCAAAATCCCCGGACCACAAGAAGCAGAGCCCTCATCGAGCAAGCCAGAAGGAGGTTTCGACACACGATTTAGGGGATTATCACCAGACCCTGGACCACTAACTGCGAAACCTACTCCGCACATACCAAAACCGAAAGCATAGACCGAGGAGGCAGAAACCAACACTGGCGAACCTTTCCAACTGGAGCCTGAAGCACATGAGGAGGAATATGTGACATGATTATCCTTTACTTCTCGGCTTTAGTAATTGCATTTATTAATTTTAGTTTAGCTATTTTTGTTAAGCAAACACTATATGTAATCTCATCTCATTTACAAGAGAATCAATCAAACATTACAACAAATACCTTTTTCTCTAAAACTCTCTCATTCATCATCATCATCATCATCATCATCATCATCATCATCATCAAATCCTTGTTCTTCAAGATATCATCTACCTTTGTAGTCATTTTCTAGGCTTGATTTTCCTCTTCTTAGTATTCTCTGTGAATCCTTAGATAAGGATCTATCTTTTCTGGTTCTACTGTCTCAATGGTACCAGAGCAGTTTTCCTCGGTAAACCGATTTCCATGGCTACACTCAAGATTCCTCTAAAATATTCATGTGAAGATATTTATGACTTATGCATCTTTTGTGAAGATCTAGATAAACCTTGTCATCATGATTTGAAAACACAAAGGGGTGGAGATTCTCGTGACTGATGGTAACAACGAACCCATCGTATCTGAAAGTGACGACAACCCCATGGTTGAAGAAAAATTAGTCGTATCTGATGAGTTTGTAACCGAAACTGTGATTAAATCAGATTCTTCATCTGAATCATTGGAGGGTTTCACTTTAGGTTTACAGATTATTGGTGTTGCAGATCAGAAAGAAGATCAAAACAAAAGTGATGCAGAAGAAATTATGAGTTTCTCTCTTGGGAGAAAGATCGAACACATGGTGGGCAAGCAACTCAAAAGGTTGTGCATGTATGGCAACCAGGTGGGTTTATAGCCAAACTAGCAACTAAATCTCAAGTCATACAAAGTTTCTGCAAGACGATACAACAAAATGAAGCTATCCACAGCGCAAAAATGATTCCGGTTGTATGTCCGATTCAAGAACATGGGAATATAGAGCTTATAGATTCAGTTCTGGAGGCTCACTGTTTCCATCCAAATGTTTGATCTCAGAATTTCAAAAGCAAATAGGAACCAGAAACGCTGTAAGAACGTGAGATTCAAGTTTACAACATTGGAGGAATCAAAGATGTGTAAATGCTGTTGATTTGTTCCATTCAGAGGATACAAGTTTATGGAATCAGTTCATGAAGCAAAAAAATGTCCCAAATCGTGGAACTTCA